>NW_024121432.1:27846788-28129255 GCF_016745375.1 Pimephales promelas | reverse complement strand
AAACACCTTCGCCAGATTCTATAATCTGCGAATTGAGCCGGTATCCTCTCACGTACTCGTTTCGGCCAGTTCTGGATCCGCTCAGGTGTCTTCGCTTGCTCGCCACTCCACTCCCCGGACTGGATAAGTGCGATATTTCCTCAGTTCTTCCATTGAAGCCTGAGTCCTCCAGCACCGACGATGCGGGCACCACTGCTGTGGCTCTGGATGCTGGCTAGGTGCCTCCATGCGTACGGTTCCCCCCTGGTAACCGTCTCATGTGTATTATCCACTGTAAGCCTCTCTGAGCATGTGTCTTCCCTTGGCAAGCCATCTGCCACCCCTGGAGCTGAAATTAGTAGCCACCTGCGGTTTGGTGGCTCCAGTGATTCCATATGTGTTCCTATGTGGCCATATGTGTATTCGTAAGTCCTCCCTTCGGTAGGCAGCTGGTAGCATGTCCCCTTCGGGATATGTTTCCCAGTGTACCTTGGTAATCCTGTGTCTAAGTCGGATCCCCTAAGGAAAACAGGTAAGGCTCGGGGGTTCAGACTTTCGCAGGCACTGGAAGACAGCCTGAAGTTGGCGTGAGTGGCACAGACCCCAATCTCCGTCACTTCTGACGTAACTCGAAGTGACTACGAAAGGGAACGTCTCGGTTACGTATGTAACCCTCGTTCCCTGGAGTAGGGAACGGAGACGTTACGTCTCCCTGCCACTTCTGCTGTATCGCTGGGTAGATGCCGAGTTCAGTCTTGGCTCCTCAGCGAAGACATACTGCGGTGCGTTCACTTCCTCCTTTTATACTCACGGAGTAGGGCGGAGTACGCTATGCAAATTTCCGCAGCCCCAAGGCATTGCATGCCATTGGCTCGTGTTAAATACTCGAAGAGGATTGGCTTTCTATGCGAAACCCCCAATCTCCGTCACTTCTGACGTAACGTCTCCGTTCCCTACTCAGGGAACGAGGGTTACATACGTAACCGAGACGTTTCTCCAATCTTTCCCAAATTCTGATAGAGGGCCATGAGACTTAGACCTGAGTGCAAAAAATGGAGGCTCTAGCCCCTTCCAGAGCTGAGATATCGAAACTCAAAAATTCGGCCCGAAAAAAAAAACGACAGTGGTACCCCTTATGTTTTTTTTTGTTGGCATAAAAAATTAAGTTTCTCCAATCTTCCCAAATTCTGATAGAGGGCCATGAGACTTAGACCTGAGTGCAAAAATTGAGGCTCTAGCCCCTTCCAGAGCTGAGATATCGAAACTCAAAAATTCGGCCCGAAAAAAAAAAACGACAGTGGTACCCCTTATTTTTTTTTTGGGCGAAAAATTAGTTTCTCCAATCTTCCCAAATTCTGATAGAGGGCCATGAGACTTAGACCTGAGTGCAAAAATGGAGGCTCTAGCCCCTTCCAGAGCTGAGATATCGAAACTCAAAAATTCGGCCCGAAAAAAAACGACAGTGGTACCCCTTACGTTTTTTTTGGGGGCTAAAAATTAAGTTTCTCCAATCTTCCCAAAACTCTGGATTCTGATAGAGGGCCATGAGACTTAGACCTGAGTGCAAAAGTGGAGGCTCTAGCCCCTTCCAGAGCTGAGATATCGAAACTCAAAAATTCGGCCCGAAAAAAAACCGACAGTGGTACCCCTTACGGTTTTTTTTTTTGGGCGAAAAATTAAGTTTCTCCAATCTTCCCAAAACTCTGGATTCTGATAGAGGGCCATGAGACTTAGACCTGAGTGCAAAAATTGAGGCTCTAGCCCCTTCCAGAGCTGAGATACCGAAACTCAAAAAATCGGCCCGAAAAAAAAACGACAGAGGTACCCCTTACGTTTTTTTTTTTTTGGCGAAAAATTAAGTTTCTCCAATCTTCCCAAATTCTGATAGAGGGCCATGAGACTTAGACCTGAGTGCAAAAATGGAGCTCTAGACCCTTCCAGAGCTGAGATATCGAAACTCAAAAATTCAACCCGAAAAAAAAACGAACAGTGGTACCCTTCTTTTTTTTTTTTTCGGGCAAAAAAATTTAGTTTCTCCAATCTTCTCAAAACTCTGGATTCTGATAGAGGGCCATGAGACTTAAACCTGAGTGCAAAATGAGGCTCTAGACCCTTCCAGAGCTGAGATATCGAAACTCAAAAATTCGACCCGAAAAGAAAACGACAGTGGTAACCCTTTTTTTTTTTTTTTCAGGCAAAAAATTAAGTCTCTCCAATCTTTTTTAAAACTCTGGATTCTGATAGAGGCCACGAGACTTAAATCTGAGTGCAAAAATTGAGGCTCTAGACCCTCCAGAGCTGAGATATCGAAACTCAAAATTCGACCCGAAAAAAAAAAACGACAGTGGTACCCCTTTCGTTTTTTTTTTCGGGCAAAAAATTAAGTTTCTCCAATCTTCTCAAAACTCTGGATTCTGATAGAGGGCCATGAGACTTAGACCTGAGTGCAAAAATGGAGGCTCTAGACCCTTCCAGAGCTGAGATATCGAAACTCAAAAATTCAACCCGAAAAAAAAACGACAGTGGTACCCCTTTCGGTTTTTTTTTTCGGGCAAAAAATTAAGTTTCTCCAATCTTCTCAAAACTCTGGATTCTGATAGAGGGCCATGAGACTTAGATCTGAGTGCAAAAATGGAGGCTCTAGACCCCTCCAGAGCTGAGATATCAAAACTCAAAAATTCGACCCGAAAAAAAAACGACAGTGGTACCCCTTTCGTTTTTTATTTTTCGGGCAAAAAATTAAGTTTCTCCAATCTTCTCAAAACTCTGGATTCTGATAGAGGGCCATGAGACTTAAACCTGAGTGCAAAAATGGAGGCTCTAGACCCTTCCAGAGCTGAGATATCGAAACTCAAAAATTCGACCCGAAAAAAAAACGACAGTGGTACCCCTTTCAGTTTTTTTTCGGGCAAAAATTAAGTTTTCTCCAATCTTCTCAAAACTCTGGATTCTGATAGAGGGCCATGAGACTTAGACCTGAGTGCAAAAATGGAGGCTCTAGACCCTTCCAGAGCTGAGATATCGAAACTCAAAAATTCGACCCGAAAAAAAAACGACAGTGGTACCCCTTTCGGTTTTTTTTTTTTTTTGGAGTTTTCCAATAGCGTAAGCTAGCCTTACCTCTTGAAATGGAAACTGTCATTATCTACCCCCTCATGTCTCTCTGACATTTTGTTTCATAGAATAAAATAGTTCAAAGGGACACTTTTTCATACAACAAAAATATGCGATGGTCACTTTCTGTCAAGTTTCAAGTCACACATTTTCACATTCACAAATCAGAATTTTTGGCAGCCATTTCTCCAGTCTTCAGTGTCACATGATCCTTTAGAAATCATTCTGATAGGCTGGTTTAATGCCCAAGAAACATTTCTTATCATAAATGTTCACATTTACATTTATTCATTTAGCTGACGCTTTTATCCAAAGCGACTTACACTTGCTATATACCGTATGTCAGAGGTTGCACGCCTCTGGAGCAACTAGGGGTTAAGTGTCTTGCTCAGGGACATATTGTTTCTCGCAGTGGATTCGAATCCGGGTCTCTCACACCAAAGGCATGTGTCTTATACACTGTGCCAACACCACCCATGTGCCATTATGAATGTTGAAAACAATTGTGCTGCTACATATTTTTGTGGAAACTGTAATACATTTTTTCAGGCTTATCTGATAAAAAAAAGCAAAAACAAAGAAACAAAACAGCATTCATTTGAAACAAAACTTTTGTCATTTTTATAATTAATGTTTACAGTCACTTTTGATTCTTTTAATGCATATTTTATTTCATGTATACCAGGATTAAAATCTGCGTCTGCATCTCAGGTTACGACTGTAACCATGGTTCCCTGAGAAGGGGAACAAGACACTAACACTGCGTCTTGGATTGGCGCTATGGGGGAACACAATCAGAGTGACCTGTGTCTAAAGCCAGATGTGCCAAACACGTCAATTTTATTGGCCGACATCAGGCTATGATGTCACTAGCGAAACGCTCGTGTATGAAAGGCATGTCAATCAAGGGGTTCATCCAAAAAGACTTATAGAGACTCTCTAGTAGTGGTATTACTCCTTAAGAAAAATCTTCCAAGAAAAATACCAAAGTTTCTATGCTCTTATAACAAGGGAAGTCCCGGCATTTACAACCTTCCTCCTTCACTTGTGGGCCAGGCATCAGCCGCCAAGAGCCAAGCTCTAAGGTATAATAATCTTAGCTATGTCGGCTTCTTTTGCCTTGACACAACCCCAGGTAGAATCCACCAAAAGGAGAATAGTATCAACTATGACCTTGGATATTACCACTACTTCCAGGGGGAGAAATAAAGATAATCAATAGCAGTTTGTCAATTGCTCACATCCACCTTACTCTAACCCAAAGGAGGCCAAATGGGCTCTTATGCTCTACTTAAGAACCCTAATTCACTGGGGGAGAGCAGCTAAACTCAGACTTAAATAAAGGGACTTTTTCCAGGACCTTAGAATGGGAGCATACTGTACATCCCTACTTCAATAGCCAACAGTAGGAGGCAAACCAAGTAGAGGGAATCTATAGTGGCCTACATAAGTCAAGTCAAGTCACATTTATTTATATAGCACTTTTCACAATACAGATTGTATCAAAGCAGCTTCACAGTGATAACATGAAAGTAGTACAACACAGATCAACAACATTCCTAATAGGGGTGCAACGGTACAGATAGCCCACGGTACGGTCCGTACCTCGGTTTTTGGGCCACGGTCTCGGTTGGTTTCGGTACGTTTTGTGCAGAAAGAGACTGCTATTTCATCCCAAAAATATGTTTTATTTTTCTTATGAGCATAAACAGAATGTCACAGTAAGAACATCAATGTGTATGGAATAAATTAACACTCTAGTCTGTACTGAACCTCTTCAACTACCACTTATGAAATACAAAATGTAAACAAGCAAACTTTAAAATATTCAAGTGGATCCCAAATCCAAACCTTGATAACTGGTAAATGAAGTGATCAATGTGAAAGAAAAAGTGCACTTTTACCTTTAACATAAATTAGCTTGTGGTTTGAATAAAAAGAGCAGAGCAAAATAATATAATTAAAAAAAAAATACTGCATTCAGGATACAAAGTGCAATGTTATTTACTCATCCACTTTTGAGAGATTCTTGTGCAAAAATATACTGCAGTCAAAGTTTGACTGGGTTTGCGTTATGCATCTGTGCTGGGAATGTAGCGAGTGCGTGGAGCCGAGGTGAGGCGTTTATTTAGTAAGCGTGAGCGCGCTGGGGCGGGCACGTAACTTACATTCGCAGCCTGACTCATATGAGTATTCAATGTGCGGCGACTCGCTAACAACAGTGGGTTGTTTTGAATGAGATGACCCGTGTGAACGGGGAGCGCTTTATGAACGTCTATTCGTGTGTCTGATAATAAGTGAGCGCTCGTGAGCGACACACACATTACCTGATTTATACGTGGTTGAACTGGCCGTGTGACAAACAAAGCGGGAATAAGCTGGACACGAGCGCAAGTTCGCGGGCGAATTTAATAACGCGGAGCGTTGTTAACTAATTGATCCATAGCTATATAGTAAGGCGCTCCCGAATATAAGGCACACACTGTCGTTTTTTGAGAAGATTAAAGGCTTTTAAGTGCGCCTTTTATAGTGCGGAAAATACGGTAAAAGGATCAGCACGAACTCTATGGCAGAACCGAAGTCCCGCGGGACACGAGGTTAGATTGTCCCGTGCAGGGCTGACCGAACGGTCCGGGATTTTACCGTGTACCGTTGCATCCCTAATTCCTAAACACTAAATAACCCCAACTGAGCAAGCCAAAAGCAAGCCAAAAGCAAGGCGACAGTGGCAAGGAACCAAAACTCCATCAGATTGGATGGAGAAAGAACCTTGGGAGAACCCAGGCTCAGTCGGGGGCCAGTTCTCCTCTGGCTTACATTCATATTGTTTTATATAAATATTAATTATAAAATATTGTTTATGTATAAAACGGCGCATAACATATTGCAGGCGTTGAGTCGTCTCTTCACAGGCGTTGGTCCTCTCATCACAGGCTTTGGGGCATCAGAAATCCTTGTGACAGGCTGGATACAAAACTGGACCTGATGAACGCCATTTTTCTCGGGACAAGCGTCCCGAAATAACAGCAGAAAGGCAGATGGGAAATAATTAGCATAGCTGATGTTCATAATGATTTCCATTATACGGGAGTCGGTGTTAGAAAACCACTATCTCACAAACTCTCCGTAACCTGAACTCTCCGCAACCCAACCATATGCACCGACCCGTTTGACTAAGGCTGTCGAGCCCCACTGTCGCGGAAATGCGTTTCAGTGGCAAACGGTTCCGTATGGCATAACAGAGGACTAAAAGGTAAGCATTATGTGAATGTTTGACTAAAGAGATGCGTCTTTAATCTAGTTTTAAACTGTGTCAGCGAGTCAGAGCCTCGGACTGTATCTGGAAGGCTATTCCAGAGTTTTGGAGCTAAATGCGAGAACGCCCTCCCTCCTTTAGTGGACTTCGATATCCTAGGAATGACCAGAAGCCTTTAGTGTTTTTCACGAGTTCACATGTACATGAAATCAAATATAATTTTAATGCGTATTTGGCTTGCTGTTCGGGGGAGGGCTCCGAGCCCGGAATTTTTGCCCGAACCCAGAGTTCTCCCCCTATACTGGGGTAGACCCAGCCCAGAGTGAGGTGATGGGGTGGTGGAGGGATGCTGAGAGACTTGTCGTGAGACATGAGGTGAGAGAAGCTTTATTTATACCGGCTTCCTTTGAGTTGATTGGTTGATTGCCTGAACATGCTCCTCCCGAACTTTGTTTACATAAAACTTCATTTCACGAGTTCACATGTACATGAAATCAAATATAATTTTAATGCGTATTTGGCTTGCTGTTCGGGGGAGGGCTCCGAGCCCGGAATTTTTGCCCGAACCCAGAGTTCTCCCCAAAAAGCAAGGTATGGGACAGCGAGCGTAAAAATATTCCCCCAAAAAGTGAAGGGCATGAGAAGGTAATTACCAAAGAACGAGCTTGACCGTTCGACCATTGAGGGCTCTCGCGACGTCCGACGGGAACTTGGATGCTCACAGCATCGGACGGATAAGCCCCGCCAGCAGTTGAACTGACAGCTCGATGACGCCAGATTTAGACGAGCGGGATATTGGAACGAGTTAAGCCGTTCAACCGGGAGGGCTCTCGCGGCATCCGACGGGAACTTAAGTGCACACAGCGTCGGAAGGGTAAGCCTCGCCAGTTGAACGGGGGCGCCCGCTGTACTCGGTCGGGAGGGCTCGACCGGCGCTTCGAAGGGTGCTGGGGCACGGGAATAGACCTCTCGCGGCCCAACGAACGGGGAGCCCTTGCGGCGACACGAGCGCGGCCGTCCAACGATGATGAAAGTAGGCAGGCTCTCACTGCGATTCGGACGGGAGGGCTCGACCAGCGGCTCGGAAGGGGGACGAGCCCGGCCCACGAGCGGGGAGCCGTCGCTTCGTACGAACGGGGGAGCCTGCAATTTTAAAATGTTACGCCGTAATTTGGATATGCTTACGACGCGGGCGTGGAATACGGTGATGGTGTAGATGAACGGAGCGCAACAGGTGATGGAAATTAATTAATTAATTAATTAGTAAGGGTTTGGTGAGCGTTTCGGATGTGGAAGCGGCTGGATCTAATGTAAGTATTGAAAGCTTCAGATGACCAACGACCGAGGGTTTGGATTTGTTGTTGGGAAAGACCTTTTTGTGCGGCTGTGGTTGCTGCGCCGATGCGAAAGGAATGGCTTGAAAATTGGTTTGCAGAGATGCCGGATTTGATGAGGACTGCTTTGAGATGTTTTTGGAACCAGAATCTCGTGGCTGGATGATTGGAGTCGTCTGTGAAGAGTGGATCGAGAGGGGATTTTAGCGTGGAACGTTTATACTGAAGGTAATTTAGCAGGGAATGGAACGGTTGAATGGGAGTCGGCAGATTGAAAATATATACAAAATGACCTTTTTTAGCTCGATCTGTTTTGCTTTGTTTGATGAAGAAAGATATAGTTTCGTTATCCACGATCTGCAAATCTGAGATGGTAGGGTGAATGTTTGGATTGAAATTGGAAGTGATTGTCAATTCTGAGCAACGGAGAAAGCCGAAGAAAGCCAAAATAAACATAGCTTCTAGTGTGCGCGCTGTGTTGGTGGAGTGGTATCCTAGACGGAGTGATGTAATGCATTTGGCGAGTATATCAATTGTAATGGGTTGTCTGGTATCCGGGCGAGTGGGGTGAGTTCTTTGAATTCCTTTAATGAGAAGGGACGTTTGGGAGTTATTGATAGCGGGGGCGGGCTTACCATAAGTTAGTTTGTGAAAGAATTGAATGCCGCTTAAATAGCTTTTTATGGATCCGGCTTGGAGACCTTTAACTTGGTTGAGGTGAGATATGAAAGAAGTAACGGTTAGAAGAGAAAAATCAGGAAACGGTAAGTTATGCGAGAGGTGAAATAATTTGAAAGATTTCCACGCGGTGTAGTATGATTGGAGAGTTCTGGGAGAAACTGCTTGCAGGATAGAATCGATGGACGTGACCAGAAGGGATTTCAATGGATGGTTTATGGGAAGATTAGTTGAGAATAAGGAGGTACTGGGGTTGGAACGGGGTCCGCTTCTGGTGCCAGCATCCTGAATCTCTGAAAATAGAAACGGGAGAGAGAGTCAGCGATTTGGTTGAGAACACCTGGGACGTGTTTTGCATTAATGATGAACTGATCGCAGGCGGAGATCCAGATGAGGCGTCTGAGGAGTGGCATTATTGCAGGTGAGCGAGAACGACCTTTATTGATGCATTGAACGGTTGCTTCATTGTCGCAATGAATTTGAATGCTTTTAGATGACCATTCTTTCCCCCATAGGGAAGCTGCGACGACAATCGGGTAGAGCTCAAAAAGGGCCGAGGAGGCTGAGGACTCGGGAGTGTCTAGCAGCTGGGGGGGCCATGGAGATGCAAACCAGCGACCCTGGTAATAACCTCCGAAACCGACTGAGGGAGCTGCGTCTGTAAACAACTTGATGTCGAGGGGGAGAGAGATAAAATCGTCGTAAAAAAAAGTTAGACCGTTCCACTGATTAAGGAAAGTGATCCATAATTTTAGCTCCTTTTTGCACTCGCAAGAAAGGTTGACTTGGTCTTCCAGCGCGTGGACTGATGACGAGAGTGCGAGGAGATGCGTGATAAACGGGCGGCCTTGCGGGATGATACGCATTGCATAGTTTAAGTGACCAAGCAGCGAGAGGAGTTCGCGTTTAGAACATTTTGAGCGGTCCGTAAAATTGGCGGCGATTAAAATGATTCGATCTATTTTTTCCTTTGGCAGTGAAGCCTGGAAATTAACGGAATCCAGATTGATGCCCAGAAATTCTATGGATGTGGTTGGCCCTGTTGTTTTTTCCTGAGCTAACGGAATCCCTAGCTCGGCGAAGACTTTTTGCACCCTGACGAGGTGAGCCGCGGGGATGGCGTCGTGAGGTGAAATGATTAAGAAATCATCGAGCAGATGGAGGAGGTGAGGAATTGCGTAATTATTGGAAAGGATCCAACATATGGCTTCTGATAGGGTGTCAAAGATTTTGGGGCTGCTTTTGCAACCGAAAGTTAGGCGTACCGAAAAATAAAATTTTCCCCGCCAGTTCACGCCGAATAAATGCCACGAATCTGGATGGATAGGCATTACTTTGAAAGCAGAAGTGATATCTACTTTCGCCATCCACGCGCCGCGACCTGCTATTTTGATCATGGTTATAGCTTGATCAACGTCGTGATATTTAATTGAGAACTCTTCGAGGGGAATGAGACTGTTGATGCTTGGATATGGAGAGTTGTGAGGAGCTGAGAGGTCGATAATCAAGCGCTTTTTTCCTGAAAATTTTCTTGTAGCCACGCCTATGGGGCTAATGCGGAATTTGACGAACGGGGGGGCTTCGAACGGACCGATCATGAAACCTGATTCTATTTCTTTTTTTATTAGCTCGTCTACCACTTCGGGCTCTGCTAAGGAAGACTGAAGATTATTGCAGATGATGTTTTTGGTAGGCTGGCATTCCACGCCAGGTTTAAAACCTTGGCTGAGACCGGACAACAGGTAATTTGTAAAGTTGGCGTCTGGGTGATGGAATAATTCCTCAGCCAGGCGGGAAATATTCACTGGAGTCGAGAGATAGTTTTTCTCGCCTTTATTTACAGCTTTTTGTACAGGACATACAACACGGGCGTGGGCACCGCCACAATAATTGCAAATGTGGAGAAAACGACAGCGTTGTCTTTGGCATTTACCCTCGTTGAAATTATTGCAGACTTGTCTGTTCGACGCGACGTTTGGGGCTCTGCTCGGAAAGATGCTACCGGAAGAGAGGTCCTCTCTTGCCGGTCGCGGGACGTAGCTTGTGGGTTTGATGGGGATCTGCGCTGGGCCGGGAGGAATCGAGGGATTGATTTGCGGGCATGCTGTGGTGGCATGGTTTACGGACCTGCAAATTGCGCAAGAGATGTTTCGGCATCCGAGAAAGACGCGATTATGGAGATCAGAGTCCAACGCTCCCCAGTAAGGACACTGATTCCATTGAGAAATACGGACGGCGCATTTAGCAGAAAATAATTTGTGATAAGTGTAAAAATGACTACCCCCATACGACAGCGCAAGCTCCGCTATGATGGAAAGGTAATCGTTGAGCTCGCGCCGTCTATGGGGAAAAACGGAGCATATAACTTCGGTATAGCGGTTAAAGGAAATACAGAATTCGGCCAAAGACAATGTGCGAGATGAAGCTTGCGTGTTGTTTTTTAAAGTGACGGATATATCGCCGCAATCCACCTGGCGATTGGATTCCGGCATGGGGAACATCGAAAGTAGGGAGCCCAAGTCTACATCCGCACCTGCGAGGATTTGAGCTCTGATGCTGTTCGTCACTGGCGGAGGTTCTGCGGCGACGGCGTTTGGAGGGGCTGGTTGAGGAGTGGCTGAAAAGAGAGAGAAGGAAGATCGAGCGTGTAGAGGATTAGAAGTGGGGAGGACCGGAGCTGAGGTCGATTGCGGAGGCATCCTCACGCCAGAGTCAGCCCCTGCTCCGGGTGGAGGGGGGAAGAATTGAGGGTAGTAGTGAGGAAGAGGAAGAAAATGCGTCGGCGTCTGACCGGCTAACGGAGGCATCCTCGCGCTAGGGTCAGGGTGCGCACCTGGGGCTTGAAAGTAAGGAAAATTGAAAGAAGTAACAACGGGAGGGAGAGGAAGCGTTTGAGGAGCTGATGTAATGTTGGTGTTACAGAGATCCGGCGCGTTCGGTGCCACGGTGGGAGGGGCTGGAGGGAAAATTTGACCTGGAAGAGAAAGAACCCCTTCCGCGACTGGGTCTGGGGCGCGGCCCAGGCTGGCGGAAGGTCTGCGGCGACGTGGCGCGTGGGCGGAGCCCGGCACTGAAGGTGGATGGGCTGGAAGGCGAGCAATCCGGGTCCGGCAGGCTCTGCTCGTTCGAGCCGGTGAAATGGCATCTGGAACAGAAAGGTGAGTAGGTTGTAAAGACACGTACAAATTATATAAATCTACTTTTTTCGCTCTGCGAGAAAAGTTGACGTCTGAATTAATCAGGGCTTGTCTCAGCGCTTTAACGGTCCACTTCCCTATGGGAGGTATGTTTGGGTGTGTCAAAGAGTGCGAAGACGCAGAGGAAGATGGTGGGGTCCTCGCCGGTGGTGGTGAGGGGAGTCCTCGGCGTCTTGGCGTGCGTGGAGAGGATCGTGGAAGTTGGCGTCCCCGGTTTGAGGAGGCTGGAGATGGAACGATCCTTGGATCCGCGGGTTGTGAAGGAGTCTCATCAGTGACGAGAGAATCGTCATCGGATGGGAAAAGCTCTAGCTCGGACATGACGGCACAAGGGCGGAGTCAAATGCTGAGAGACTTGTCGTGAGACATGAGGTGAGAGAAGCTTTATTTATACCGGCTTCCTTTGAGTTGATTGGTTGATTGCCTGAACATGCTCCTCCCGAACTTTGTTTACATAAAACTTCATTTAGTAGAATTTAGTGATCTTAAGGAACGCGGTGGATTGTAGGGCGAGAGAAGGTTCGTTAAGTACATAGGAGCTAAACCATTTAGGGCTTTATAGGTTAGTAGTAGTATTTTGTAATTGATATGGAACTTAATATGTAACCAGTGTAGAGATAATAAAATCGGTGTTATATGATCATATTTTCTTGACCTAGTAAGAACTCTTGCAGCTGCATTTTGTACTAACTGTAGCTTGTTTATTGAGGATGCAGGACAGCCGGCTAATAAAGCATTACAGTTATCTAGTCTCGATGTCATGAATGCGTGAACTAATTTTTCTGCATCAGAAATAGATAGCATGTTACGTAGCTTAGTAATGTTTCTAAGGTGGAAAAAGGCTGTTCTTGTAACATATGAAATATGATTTTCGAAAGACAAGTTGCGGTCTAGCATAACACCCAGGTCTTTTACTGTAGTGGATAAAGTAACAGGACATCCGTCTATATTAAAGCTGTATTGTAAGAGGTTTTGTGAGTAGTTTTTTGGACCAATAAGTAATACCTCAGTTTTATCTGAATTTAATAGCAGGAAATTACGCGTCATCCAGCATTTTATATCTTTGAGACACTCTGTCATTTTAGATGAGTTAGTGTTTTCATCTGGTCGTGATGAAATATATAATTGAGTGTCGTCAGCGTAACAGTGGAAATTGATTCCATGTTTTCTTATAATATTACCAAGTGGCAGCATATATATTGAGAATAGCAGAGGGCCTAAAACCGATCCTTGCGGTACTCCATAGTCTACTGACGTTATCTTTGATTTTTTCCCATTTAAACAGACAAAATGATAACGGTCCGATAAGTACGATCTAAACCAGCTTAATGCCTGTCCCTGAACACCAGTGTAGTTTTGTAGTCGATCCAAGAGTATTTTATGATCTATAGTGTCGAACGCAGCGCTAAGATCAAGTAGGACTAGTATTGAGATACAGCCTTGGTCAGAAGCTAAAAGTAAATCATTTGTAATTTTAACTAGCATAACTCTGTTTTCCCTGCATCGACTCATCGCCCTGTCCTCAGACATATGCCCAGCCTACCACCTATCTTTGCCGAAAATGCACCGGCATACAAAAGCAATAAAGCACTGATCAGCAGGCAATATAAAATGGGTGACAGGGAGAGCCGTTTCAGACCCTCCTTCAGGAAGGGGCTATAAATGATTATGTAGAGGAGCAAGCTGAACCACAGCATTGCTCTAGATTGAAAAGACAGTGGAACACAACCTTTTCAGTGGTTGTGTCACATGATCCTGGGCAAAATTATATTTCATGTTCTTTACAATCAGTCCATACTCCGTGCCTATCTTGTATGCATGCAGAAGGTGTTTGAGGTTAATTACCCCCACTAAAAACGCCATAAAGCAAGATACCTCCTGGAAGCTGCTGAAAGCATCAAGGATTAACCTGCCTCAACTCATCCTCAGACTTGGCGATCCACTGGAGTGTTTGTCTTACATGTGCATACAAACAAGCATCTTCTGAAGACAAAAGAGCTGGTGACCTGTATTACAGGCGCCCCCCTGTAATACAGCACCTTTGCCCATTAATTTTCATTCTATTTCTACCATAAAGACTCGGGAGGCAAAATTTACATTTAGCTGTCGCTTTTATCCAAAGCGACTTACAATTGCTATGTCAGAGGTCGCACGCCTCTGGAGCAACTAGGGGTTAAGTGTCTTTCTCAGGGACACATTGGTGTCTCACAGTGGATTCGAACCCGGGTCTCTCACACCAAAGACACGTGTCTTATCCACTGCGCCATCACCACCCCTTTTAAAAAACGGGTGATGATGAGGCAAATCAATGGGGAAAAATAGGGCAAAATGATGTAGCATAGCATAAATTTATTAAAGCTAAATATGTAATTGTTTACGCTGCTAGGGGTCGCTAACCTCTTACAATAACAAAGGTGTAGGTTTATGACACAAAGCATTAAGTGGAATTATGGATCTTGTCGTCAAGCTGATGGATCTAATAATGTTTATGGATGAGTGAATACGTTGATGTTTTTAACATGACTGTGGTAGGAAGCAAGGTGTTTCACTTGGTCTAACAGTTGCGCTACATTTGAGTGTGTTGAATTCTATGTGTTTGTTTGTTGGCTGTATGAGGCTAGCAGTAAGCTAGATCAACATTAGAATAACATACAGATCATATTCTAACATTTCATCATGTTGAACTATATAATATTGATTAGTTTTATGTACATTTGCTCACCTGTCTAATAAAGTACATGCAACACTCTGCCTCTGATGCCTCTGACATTTCCGTCAAGTCGAAGTTAGTCTTGGCCGTGTAGCTCTCGGTGTGGCGAGCAGGACGAGGCCCGTGAGAGAGCAGCACGAGGCCGGTGATGTAATTGATAATGAGCGACACCTGCGCGATGCACCGGTTTCGTATCTCTCACTGTCATCACTCCTTTATGCTTCCGCTCCTCCGTGAGATGGTATTGTGGTATGTTGTTCAGTGAGTCACGCAGGTGTTGCTTACCGAATCACATCACCGGCCTCTGCCTCGTCCTGCTCGCCACAGTCAGCGTCCCGAAAAAAGTTTTAGTCCTCTTTTTGTCTCAAAGTCTGCTTGCCATGGTCCAAAATAAACAAAACAACAACAGCATGAGCGTACCGCTAGGCGTAACCCTGTTGTCCACGTCTGTCGCCATGGTTACTATAGCAGTACTAGCGGAAACCGAGGGTAACGCCATTGACTGGCAATTCCCTCACAACTGCTCAAACGTCTTGATTCCTTGAATCGCAATTGTCTCCCGATTTACAAATAGTTACAAACATTTAGGATATTGTAAGTAATCAACTAAACAAAATATATGACACTGGCCTAGTGGTTTTAAGCTAGTATTGAGTTTTAAAGTTCTTTGGCGTAGTCCCCATCCGTAGCTCGCAATCCGAGGGTAACGGAATCTGTATATGTTGCCTGAAGATGAAAGCAGGGGTGCAGCCACCCCCCTGGGAGGTATAGGAAAGGACCATCCTTTTGGTGGTGGAGAGGATGGAGGTGAATGTTGGCATCAGCATCTGCAAACTCAGACATGTGTAAGTACCTATTTTTTATACTACGAGTATTAGATAACGATTGGTTAGATGAGAAGGTTATAAGTGATGTAAAAATTGAGATTTCCAGGCAGAACTTACGCTAAAGCTTTCATGGAAGAGCAGGCAAATTCTCCATGAGCTTTTTTAAGTTTTGCAAGGAAGAAAGAAAGTCAGACAGGTTTGATACAGAGGGTGATGAAATTATGACATAATATGTTTTTTGTGAGTGTGAACCATCCCTGCTGCCACTATGCAGGAGTGAATGCAATGGAATATTCAGCCCTGCCTATTGAACCTATTGTGAGTTAACAAGGAGCTTTGCCTATGGCAAATCTTAAGTCTTTATCCTTTTACCTGCCGTGTAGCTGCAGCAATGTCAGATCAGGTCTGGGCTTGCTTTTCCAGCGCTTAACCAAACCCATTCCTTTCCTCATCTCTCAAATGATAATCTCTGCCCTCCAGCGCATTAGCGCTCACGCTGACTTTCATTTGAAGATGCTCTCGCTCACTCCTATTTTTCCTCCCATCAAACACCATGCCAGAACTTGTCTTTTTCCACTTTTTAACCGTTGGTCCCCTTTTACTGGAAACTGTAAACGGTTCCTGCTAAATGAAGATGTGTGTATAGACTGTGTGCATGCTGATGAGTAAGGCGTAGGAGTGTTTATTACCTGCGGGGAGGAAATGACTCATGACTTTTTTTATGGCTGACATACCAAGATAAACAGCAGCGCTAACAGGTCATTAGCTTGCACACTTCAAACCCAGCTGCTGTTGAGATCATAACTACACAGCTAATTGATTTGATAAGATGGTGTCAGCTCCACATGGTGCTAATGATCAATTTCCACTTTAAGTTAGCCAACTGAACAATAATCGTGACAAATCACACAACACTTTCAAGTGTACAGGACATGCAATTCAGTATCTGATAAGGAAGTCCAACGGTGGACCCAAAGCTGCCGAAAACTGGTTTATCGATGGTTTGTGTGCACTGATGATGTGTTATAGTTTGACTTTACGCAACTATGGGGTGCTCTTAACATCATGAAGCACACACAAATAAATCATAAAAACTTTCACAGCACTGATTGTGTTAATCAGTGTGCATATGAATGGCTGTTGAATTCTGAACAACCTATGCAAAATACATGGGTTTCTGATGTTGCAATTTGATAAGTTTATAAACGTTTTACCTAGCATAAAATTAAACCAGAACGAAAAGAAGCAAGTTTTAAAAAATGGGAATCTTGACTTCTCGAGTGATTTGTACAATTGAAAAGATACATTGTTGAAGTATGTGGAATCAATATGCATTTATTGTAGTAAACAATATTTCATTTATTTATGCCCTGTTCAAACTCAAACTGTAACACTGTTGCAAAAGTTATTGATAATTAAACAAATGTTTTTTTCTTAAATTTGTGGAAAATGTAAATGTTGTCAATAACAAACAAAAAAAAACATATCCATAAAACTTCAGTCTCTAGTCTCTTCAGAGAAACAGCTAAATTTAGACTAAGGGACATTTACACTACACCATTTTAAACTAAAACGAAAAAATGTGTATGCGCTTTGGATGTTCACTTACATTTAAAATTCGTATTTAAAAAAATAACTATCTAAAAAAAGTAACTATCTAAATACATTTTTTTTAAACACATTTAAAAAATATATTTATAATGGCTTTTTTTCTTTTTTTTACCTTGTTTTGGCTATAATGTTGTTTTGAAAAATCACAAAAATAAAGGTTTTGGACACCTTTGGTAACAGGGTTGAAAGTTTTCACTTAAAGCTGCTTTGTTTGGGGGGGTTAAAAATTATCCAGGACGTAGGAAAGTAGATGTTACTTATTCAGATGACATTTTCCGGTGAAAATTATTATGTTGGTTATACTTCCAAAAAGTAGAATCTGTGATTCCGAATGACAGTATCCACACCGGCACGGTGACTGACAGCTGCACAGTCTCCTCAAAACATTAGATTAATCGGCGCTGTGCCGTGCCGAGACACAACCCAGGTAAAGTTGATAATTTTGTGAATAACTGAAGAGTTCAGATGCAAAAGCCTCTAAGTGCCATTTGAAATTTTCTTCTAGAATGATCATTTTTATCAAGCTTGTATATTTAAGTTCAGCGATTTCACTTAAATGGCAATGATAATTACCTATTAATTGTTATTTAAGTGAAATTACTGAACTTAAATATACAAGTTTGATAAAAATCATCATTAAAGAAGAAAATTTCAAATGGCATTTAGAGGCTTTTGCATCTGAACTCTTCAACTGTAATTTGCGATAAAGAGGAAAAACTACTGACTGCAACTCATATTAGCTAAGCTCATATATAGAACCAACTTTTTTGAAAGTGAAGCACCTCTTTTCACAGACCACTTTTTAAAGGGGTCATATAATGGTACATGCACTTTTTCAAGTTGATTGTTCTGAAATGTGTTTGCAGTGCCTGTACACAATCTATCTAGTGTTTATTTTTTTTTATCTCCTTACATGTTTTCCCCTGTCTCAAATCCAGCCGTTTGACAGTGTGACGTCACAAGTTGGACACCCATCCCATGATTGTTGATTGACAGCAGCGTTTCAACATCCCTGCGCTGAGCGACCTGTCATCATAGCAGAATGGTGTCTAAGCGGTTGTGGTGTTCTGTTCTTGGGAGTAATAAGGAACACAGTCGTTATAATGTTCCTAAATCCGAACCGCTGAAGACGCAGTGGCTGAGTTTTGTTTTCAAAGGGAATATTCCCCATGAGCAATATCAATGCTTTCATGTTTGCATGAATAATTTCTCACCAGACTGCTTTATAAACGAGGGTCAGTAAAGTTATAAAGCTGGATTTGCTAAGAAGCTGCTCCTGAAAAAAAGAATCGGTACCAACTACTCATGTCCCTGCTGCACCTCCAAGAAGAAGTGAATGTAAAGTTTCATTAACCTAATGTATATTACAAACTTGTCATTTAGACACTAAAGAATCAAATTAACTTGGGATTAAATGACCCCTTCAAAAGGGGATTTTTTCAGGTCTGGTACCCATTTTGTGAAAAGTCCCACACATTCCAATTTGTCCTCAAAAATACAATGAAGCCTTTCGTCTCCTTGATAAAATGTGCAATCTGCATCATCAGTCACACTCTGTCAAACAATGAACTCAGTTGCAAGGATTAACAAGCTCAAACTTGGCAACATGAAAGAGACCAAAATAGCAACAAAACAGACTCTACCATTCATTTCAGAATACTATGAGTTTGGCACAGCAGGTCACAATGTAATGGGCTTTTGGCAGATCATCATCTACTTTACTGCCACCAACAAAACGCATGACTCACCAGTATAATAACTACATTTAAGTATTAGCTATAAGATGTTTAGCTGTAAGATGTTGCTGAGGCAGGTGATCAGGAATAATCAGAGAACTATGTGGCACAAGAGGTCATTGTCACCTAAATGGAATGTTTCTTGCGGATTGCTGCAGTAAATATGAGGAAAAGTCAGAGCTTGCTAACATGGGGGAGGTATTTTTATGGGTGGGTAAGTTGGTAACTCTTTACTGTTATTTAAACAAATAGTTTGTTGAAAGGTTACTTTTTAATTTTATTGAAGGGAGAGCGGGATGGTGGTAACACTTTTTGTTTGAGCATCAGTTACTCAGTGGTTGTTTGTGGTAGATCTCTCAAGCTTTGATTCATATTAGCCACATTTGTTTACTACAAATAAAACACACTTTGCCGTGTACTACTGTTACATTTATGGACTCTTATTTTGATATTATGTTCTGTTTCCTTTAGTTCCTGTTTCCCCCCTCTGTTTAGTTTATGTTTTAAGATTTTGTCACTGTTTGTTTCTGTGATTAATTACCATCGGCTCGATCTATTTTGGTTTCTATGTTCAGTTTAGTCCTTTGACAGTTATTGTTTATGCTTGTGGTTGCATTTTTTATGTAGGCCTATTCCTGTTTTTAAAAGATTCGAGTTCATTGATACACCCACCGCTACAATTACACAATCACATATTTTGTGAGTTAATGCCAATGGGGTGAGTTGTAACACTAGCTGAGGTAACAATGAGTGGTAATTTTCTGAAATAAGATTTATTGAAGAACTTTATTGAAAACGAACAATAATCAGTTTTGAAAAATCAATGTAAATTGAACAATGTAAATTGACAAAAACGTTTTTTTAGGACTTTTTGCAAACAAAACTGTTGCCATACCTGTGTGTACTGTATTCCTTTTTTATGAAAATGGGGCAAGTTCTAAACATGCTTTTAGCCTCTTAACATCATTGATTTGTCATTGTGAGTGCACGGCCATGTGAGTGGTGTTATTAAGAGTGACCACGGTCAATCTGACTGCAGTAGATGTAAAAGATATTAATAAAAATGATGTTAATTCAGCCAGCTCACATGCTGTACCTCTATTTGCTTCCTGTAGTCGACAGTAGTCGATTTTTTTCGAATTTGCAACAGTAGTCGATTGTCAAGTTCACGAGCGCGATCATTGATGAATATCATTTCAAACCTACCACTGTGTGGTGTTCTGAGAATATCAGCTCAAATGGATAGTTCATCCGAATCAGATGTTGACACACGGAGGAGGTTTGAGATGATATTCACAAATGATCGCGCACGTGAGATCTACAATGGACTACTGTGGGCTTTGACCGAAAACAGGAAGCAAATAGAGGTATGTGAGCTGGCTGAATTAACATGATTTTTATTAATATCTTTCACATCTACTGCAGTCAGATTGACCGTGGTCACTCTTAATAACACCACTCACATGGCTGTGCACTTGTAATGACAAATCAAGGATGTTAATAGCAGGTTTAGAACATGCCCCATTGAAGTCAACAGGGTGCGAATTTTAAAAAGACGATAACATGATGTAGGCAACACCGATTTTTGTTGTTTTGGTCTGTACTGACAGCACTCCAAATGTACAAAAAAATAAATAAATAAATGAGCTCAATGTTAAAATTGACCAGAGTTCTCCTTTAATGTTTTTATCTGATAGCATTTGAATAAACTCTGGACTCATTTAAATCATCATAAAGGGTTGGTTGTTACATTTTTAATGAACTGTTACAACTATACTCACACCAAACAGCCAGATTGAGCCAGAACATGTGGGTTTGAAGTTAGCATGAATGCAAGCATCAAATTAAACGAGAATAGTTGTTTTAGGTTAGGCTATGTAAGTCAAATAATTGACTTACACACCTCACACCTTGCACATTTGGCTGATTCAATCATGCCATGCTTCTTACCACAGAATGTCCACGTATTTTCCTCAAATTCTAAAATATCTACATATACAATAACAGTACAGTTAAAAATATTTGAGTCAGTGAGAATCTTTTAACCCCTTAACTGTCACCGTCCCAGTACCGGGACCCCTAACTTTACTTCACTATATTTCTATTAAATCCTAATCTAATTATGACAAATTATATATTTTTGGAAAGGTCTAAGACTTCTAATTAAATATTCGACCCCTGTTTTGTGTTAATTATGTAGGAAGAGTAATTAATGAATTTATGACAAGAGTGCACCTAAAAAAATCTGCATCATAAAAGGAGGTCTGACCTTTGTCACAAAAAGTTGATGCACCCACTTTTAATCATTGAAACTTCTGTTTTTATGCTAAAAGTTCATAATAAAACATATAATCTAGTATTTTTCAATAAAAATAAAAAGTATAGTATAACATTATCCTCTAAAAATTATAATATATATGTATATATTATCCTCTAAAATATAATAATATTTTTATCGCCTTTTTTTATTATATCACATATTTTAGTAGTTATCATAAATTAGGTATCATTTGAAAGCTTATAAACTCAGAATTCATCATGTGAAAACCATTTTATAATTGAACGTTGCGTTACCATAGAAACGGTACTTATTTTATGAGGCTCCTCCCCTTTTGGGCATCCTTATATTTCATAATTTATGATCAAAACCTTTTCTAATCTTGACAAAACACATATGGTCAGAAAGGTCTGAGTCTCAAGGTTCCAAATTTTGTGACAAAATTGATATTTGGACAGAAATGTATTAATTTGTTAAGGCAGAATATATACAACTAAATTCAATGGAATTCAATGGCACCCGGTGGCTATTTTTGGTACTACGCCTAAACAAAATCTCATGGGAACTTCAATTTTTGTGATATCAACTTCAAATTTGGAACACAACTTGGTTAGATTTATGGCTTTGATTTTATAGTAATTTTAGAGTAAAAATATTTTGTATAATATATATTTTATATAAAATAAAAAATATATAATACAGTATATTTGATTTACTGTGAATTAAAACTTCCATAAATTTTTCATACTTTCATTTTTTGAAGTGTTTTCACTTCAGCAATAATCTGCTGAGTGTTTTCTTTAAAACAAGACCAAACTTGGGTATATATTCCAAGGCATTCTTGAATTACAACCATTTAAGTGTGAATAGAGCATTTAACCCCCATTCTCAAAAAGGGGGGGTGACAGTTAAGGGGTTAAAGAAATTAATACTTTTATTCAGCATTCTTTTGAACTTTTTTTTCATCAAAGAATCCTGAAAGAAAGTATCAAAGTTTCCACCAAAATATTGTTTTCAACATTGATAACAATAAGAAATGTTTCTTGAGCACCAAATAATATTAGAATGATTTCTCAATCAGGCTGGTGCTGAAAATTCATCTTTGCTGTCACAGGAACAAATTACATGTTTAAATAAATTAAAATAGAAAACGGTTGAACTGTTGAATATCTGTGGATTATGTTCGTTCTGCGTCATAGAACTTGTATTCCGCAGGAGTGGCACGACTCTGACGTGTCTACATAATTCTATTGTGCTGCAGGTTACTTAAATTCTGTCAGGTTTAATGAGTGATCTGCAACATGTTAAAGAACTGAAAAGTCAAGCATTATACCATCTCTGGTGTTTGAAAGTGAAGACACAATCACATGGGTTTGCCCTGCGTGTAGTGACATAGTCAAACTCCTGCAAGTGAGAGAATGCGTGTGTGTGTGTGTGTGTCAGTGTATGTATATAAATGAGTGTCAGATATGCCTGGACTTTACCGTTGGCCAAATAAACACCTCTCCTTTGGCCATTCCCATGCTGGCAGGGGAGACGAGCCAGAGGAAGCCACACACAATGGAGGCCTGCGCATGAGAGCGCATACAAGAAAGTTTTCCCAGACACACTTGCGCACACACACAAAATCCTTTTGACACTTTGACTTCTATGCATTATGCATACATAACCACAAAACACCACACAATGCTTTTCATTTACAGACCACAACAATTTCCATAAGTACATAGTGTATGTAACCTAAACAACCAAGGAAGAAGGAAATTCTTCAAGTCCAGAGAGTTAAAGTCATCATATATGTGTGTGTACATCTCGGGAATAAAGGCTTGCATGAGAATTGATGGAAATGCACGCTGTGACAGGAGTTCTGGCACCGGGAGCAACAGTTTCTTTAAACAACAAACATATGTGGTCACACCCACAATCATCTATGATATGATATTTCCAAAGTCATGTATCCATTACCAGCAAACATTTCATTCAACTCTCGGTGGACAATGTGGGTAAAAGGTGGCAAAAATGACAGTGCGTGTGTGTGTGTGTGTGTGTGTGTGTGTGTACACACTTGAGCTTGTGTAGGTGTCATCTCTTTCATCGGTAACACTTTACAAGGGTGCACCCGGAATGCATTAATTCATGCTTAACTAATGATAATCATCTGTTAATGTATGACTCATGAAGAACTAGAGCATCAATTAATGATTGAGTCAACAACTAATAAGCCTATATGATTAATAGATTAAGTAATATAATGAATTGTAACCAATTAAATCTGTCATAGTATTATTTCCTTAATGACATTTAGTATTAACTACTAGTGTAAATTAATGTTAATTGCTACAATGGGTTAAAACCATGTATTTCAACTTCCATGTCTGTGTGTTCCGTGTGTAACTCCCCCACAGACCTATAGAGGGGATGGCAAAACCTATACTATAACCATCCATAATTTTTTTGTAAACAACAACAATAAAAACAGCCACATACCATTTTGTATTAAAACAAAGTATTAAAATACCATAAAAAATACCACAGCATAATATACCATAATGCATTCTGGGCAATTTTCAACAAAAAAAAAATTCAATTCTCAAGGTTGACACTAAGAGAATGTGTCCCAAATCACACCTTATACCTCATTCACTATTCCCTACATTAGTTTACTAATATGGTTGGATGGAGTCAATGAAAAGAAGAGAGAGAATTCGGATGCTGACAAGCAGAAACAATGAGGGACAGAGAAATAAGCAAAGACAAAAAAGAGAAGAGACAAGCAGAAACACAACAACCACAACCTTAAGGCCCTGTGGAGTGTGAAACTAGTTTACAAAACCAGTTTAAATAAATATTATTCCATACATGTAGAGAAGGTCTTGTTAACAGTGGTTTAGATGATGTAAAATTTTATAACATTAGTTTTTTCTCTGGCTTTTATAACTGTGTGTTTATAAAGCATTTGTTATGGCAAGAAGAAATGGATTGGGTGTTTTTGGCTTTATTGTGATGATGCAATTATCATCATGGAATCATATCTTACACTGATCTCGTCCAGTGTCTAATCTTTGGTTATGTTGTGTTTTAATTATTTTTTATTTATTGATTATAGTAGTATATGATTATACAGCATCAGATCCAGCAATGTTTCAATAATAAATTTAGAAGTATATTAAAAACATATAGTGCATAACATGTTGAACTACTACATCACTTAGACACCCACAGACAATAACAATCAGCATGATATTCACAACAATGGTGACAATAAAAAAGTTTCATCTTGCAATGCATGCTGGGTGCCAGCATAGTACAAAACTCCCAGCATGCACTGCAATATGAATAAATTATGCAATCCACATGTACCAGATGTGGCCCACATCTGGGCCGATTGTATGTTGCTGTATGGGTTGTATAGTTTTGTGATGTCCAGAGGTTTTTGTTTTGTTTCGTTTTTATCATCACCATTGTTGAGATTCATAAGTGGATTTTTAATTGCTGTTGGAACTCTTGCTGTAGTTTCACAGTGGTGGAAATTAAAAATTTCAGTGTGTTAATGTAACACTTTTGATATGGGATAAGACACTTAGATCAGTGAATCAATACATACATAATGATCACATCATCATCAATACATAACCAGCATTCACTGATCATCACCATATATGTGATGCGATCTAGGAAAACCCACGACATGGTGAAATTTGAAATATTACAGGTTTTGAGACCATATTAAAGCGGGATTCAAGCCCTTTCTAACTAACCTATAAAGCCCTAAATGGTTTAGCACCTATGTACTTAACTGACCTTCTTTCGCACTACAATCCACTGCGTTCCTTAAGATCACTAAATTCAAGGCTTCTGGTCATTCCTAGGATATCGAAGTCCACTAAAGTAGGGAGGGCGTTCTCGCATTTAGCTCCAAAACTCTGGAATAGCCTTCCTGATACGGTCCGAGGCTCTGACTCGCTGACACAGTTTAAAACTAGATTAAAGACGCATCTCTTTAGTCAAGCATTCACATAATGCTTACCTTTTAGTCCTCTGTTATGCCGTACCAGAACCGTTTGCCACTGAAACGCATTTCCGCGACAGTGGGGCTCGACAGCCTTAGTCAAACGGGTCGGCGCGTATGGTTGGGTTGCGGAGAGTTCACGTTACGGAGAGTTTGTGAGATAGTGGTTTCTAACACCGACTCCCGTATAAAGGAAATCATTATGAACATCAGCTATGCTAATTATTTCCCATCTGCCTTTCTGCTGTTATCTCGGGACGCTTGTCCCGAGAAAAATGGCGTTCGTCAGGTCCAGTTTTGTCTCCATCCTCTCACGGGGATTTCGGATGCCCCAACGCCTGTGATGAGAAGACCAACGCCTGTGAAGAGACGACTCAACGCCTGCGATATTTATGGCGCCGTTTTATAAATAAACAATATTTATATTTAATATTTATATATAAACAATATGAATGTAAGCCAGAGGAGAACTGGCCCCCGACTGAGCCTGGGTTCTCCCAAGGTTTTTTCTCCATCCAATCTGATGGAGTTTTGGTTCCTTGCCACTGTCGCCTTGCTTTTGGCTTGCTTTTGGCTTGCTCAGTTGGGGTTATTTAGTGTTTAGCAATATTATTGATCTGTGTTGTACTACTTTCATGTTATCACTGTGAAGCTGCTTTGATACAATCTGTATTGTGAAAAGTGCTATATAAATAAATGTGACTTGACTTGACTTGACCTTTCCAAATCTGTTTTTATTTATTTTATCAGCTGTCTGTGACAAAAGTTATTGTTATCTGAAGTCGGCTGATCGCTGTGATTTTAAGCAGAATTTTGAGAAAAACAGGTTTAAGTAACGGTCACATCCTGCTAGCGGGACGACTGGCACTCACTTTTTTATAGCCTTTTTTTCATGTTACATATTTTAGCAATTATCATAGATTAGGTATCATTCGAAAGCTTACAAACTCAAAATTCATCCTGTGAAAACCGTTTTAAATTGGACGATTGAGGTGAGCAAGATCTTTTAAAGATCTTCAGCTTCAAACTCTGTTGTTCTGTTGTTCTCTTGTGCTCCGCATCACACCACACGATAACGCTGGATAAAAATAAATAAATAAAAACTTGCGTGCCGTTGTAGTTCACCCAGGACTGGACTTAATTCTGTTATGTGGTTTATTTTTGATAGGTGAACTGTCTTTGCAGTGTTAAGAGAATGAGAGCTAAACGGGAGATTTGTGTTTCCGCTCCGTCTGCGTGCGTGTTGTTAAAGAGAAACGCAGTCTTTTCAGCTGGTCATTATGTCTATGTTATAAATCGCTATTTTTCTGCACTAAACTAGTGAATTTTTCCAAGTTATATTCCGAGATGATAAACAAGATGTTATAGAATAATATTTAATAAAAACCTAATTTTGACAAAAAACTGACATTAAATCTATATTTAGACTTTACTGAAAACGTACCAGCGCGACATCGTACCAGCACGACATCCGATCGCATTACATATATGCCATTTTTATCAATTATATTATATATTGTTATTGCCATAACAAGCACACATTTAAAGCAGTCAGTCAGACAACAAAAATTATGTTAAAACGTCAAGGGTCAAGAACCAAACTCAAGCAAACACTGATCTTAATAATGGTAATTCAAACCAGACATTTTCAATTAAACACCATTATCTAAATAAGAGCCTCTGTAGAGACTCTTAGAGACTCCATATGGTGGAAATAAAGTCAAACTGGTCAGTAATATGAATGTAATAAGTAATAAGTACAATAAGTGTGTAATAAGTAATAAATATGTAATGGCTGGAATTCAGTTGTGTGTCTGCTTGTCTCTTCTTCTTTTTTTTCCTGTTCTTGTTGTTATTTCCTTCATTGATTCTGCTTGTTAAAGCCACACTGTGGAACTCTTCAAACTTTATAATATATTACCAAAACCCACTGAGATGGTAGATCGACTTAGAATAGGTTGAATGACGCGTCTGCCGTATCCTGAAGGTGTCTGCATCACTTTTACTAGCACTTTGTAACTTTGAGTTTCGGCTAGGAACCCGAGCGCAAAAAGAACTACAAAATTTGACCGCTTTACGGCATACTTCACTTCCCCCACCACCCCAAACTTCCTCCGAATCTAACGAAAGTGCTCAACTCGCGTTTGATTGCCGTCCGTATGTTTTTGTCATGGCCGAACAACAGCTACAGGAATGAGGCAACGGTTTTATCAGAGGAAAATAAAAAAAGAAAAGGGGAGAGTGACAAATTAAAAAAAGCCAGGATGAGGATTAACACATTGGTCTCATCACTAATGCATCAATATTTAATGCAACTATCTAATAATAATAATAAAAAAATGTTTTTTATTAATATTAATGATTGTTATTAATTATTATTATTAATTAAATTATTATTTTTTATTAATATAATAATATTCGTTTTTCTGGGTACTCAAAGTGTTTTACATGGAAGGGGGGAATCTCCTCAACCACCACCAATGTGCACCATCCACCTGGATGATGCAACGGCAGCCATATTGCGCAAGAACACCCACCACACACCAGCTTATTGGTGGAGAGGAGACAGTAAAGATCAGGAGATCTATCTAGCATCTAATGTAACTATCTCTGCCTGGTTCAGATTACAAGATTTTAGCCCGATTTTGGCACGATCCGTTTGACGTAGGTTGTCGTGGGGATTTGTAAACGACAAGGGGCATTGGGACGCAAGATTCGATCGTATCATCTCGTATAGTGTGTCATAGTGGGTGATAGGGTGATCACCCGTCCCACTTTGCGTTGTACTGCACAGCATTTTCACCTCTTGTCCAGCACGTCGCATGTTGAGGAAATGTCCAGCATTTTCATCAGTCTATTAGTTTTTAATATCATATTAAGAAAACGTGCATGCGTTCTTTTGCCTTTTTAAGAAAGCATTCTACAAACCCGATTCCAAAAAAGTTGGGACACTGTACAAATTTTGAGTAAAAAAAGAATGGAATAATTTAGAAATCTCATAAACTTTGATATTTTATTCACAATAGAATATAAATGACATATCAAATGTTGAAAGTGAGACATTTTGAATTGCCATGCCAAATATTGGCTCCTTTTGGATTTCATGAGAGCTACAAATTCCAAAAAAGTTGGGACAGGTAGCAATAAGAGGCCAGAAAAGTTAAATGTACATATAAGGAACAGCTGGAGGACCAATTTGCAACTTATTAGGTCAATTGGCAACATGATTGGGTGTAAAAAGAGCCTCTCAGAGTGTCTCTCAGAAGTCAAGATGGGCAGAGGATCACCAATTCCCCCAATGCTGTGGCAAAAAATAGTGGAGCAATATCAGAAAGGAGTTTCTCAGAGAAAAATTGCAAAGAGTTTGAAGTTATCATCATCAACAGTGCATAATATCATCCAAAGATTCAGAGAATCTGGAACAATCTCTGTGCATAAGGGTCAAGGCCGGAAACCCATACTGAATGCCCGAGATCTTCGGGCCCTTAGACGGCACTGCATCACACACAGGAATGCTACTGTAATGGAAATCACAACATGGGCTCAAAAATACTTCCAGAAAACATTGTCAGTGAACACAATCCACCGTGCCATTCACCGTTGCCGGCTAAAACTCTATAGGTCAAAAAAGAAGCCACATCTAAACGGGAACCAGAAGCGCAGGCATTTTCTCTGGGCCAAGGCTCATTTAAAGTGGACTCTAGCAAAGTGGAAAACTGTTCTGTGGTCAGACGAATCAAAATTTGAAGTTCTTTTTGGAAAACTGGGACGCCATGTCATCCGGACTAAAGAGGACAAGGACAACCCAAGTTGTTATCAGCGCTCAGTTCAGAAGCCTGCATCTCTGATGGTATGGGGTTGCATGAGTGCGTGTGGCATGGGCAGCTTACACATCTGGAAAGGCACCATCAATGCTGAAAGGTATATCCAAGTTCTAGAACAACATATGCTCCCATCCATACATCGTGTCTTTCAGGGAAGACCTTGTATTTTCCAACAAAACAATGCCAAACCACATACTGCATCAATTAAAACATCATGGCTGCGTAGAAGAAGGATCCGGGTACTGAAATGGCCAGCCTGCAGTCCAGATCTTTCACCCATAGAAAACATTTGGCGCATCATAAAGAGGAAGATGCAACAAAGAAGACCTAAGACAGTTGAGCAGCTAGAAGCCTTTATTAGAGAAGAATGGGACAACATTCCTATTCCTAAACTTGAGCAACTTGTCTCCTCAGTCCCCAGACATTTGCAGACTGTTATTAAAAGAAGAGGGGATGCCACACAGTGGTAAAAATGGCCTTGTCCCAACTTTTTTGAGATGTGTTGATGCCATGAAATTTAAAATCAACTTATTTTTCCCTTAAAATGATGCATTTTCTCAATTTAAACATTTGATATGTCATCTATGTTGTATTCTAAATATAATATTGAAACTTCCACATCATTGCATTCTGTTTTTATTCACAATTTGTACAGTGTCCCAACTTTTATGGAATTGGGTTTGTACTCATTACTTTTTCTGCGTAGTTTGCAGTGCTTTGTCATAAGTACAAATACAACAGCTGTGTTTTATACACTATCCAATGGTTGAAAAGAAAAGAGTAAACACTGTCACTCGTTGGTTGTGATGGCTGTCAATCAAAATGTCAATCAAAAAACTAACTATTTTTATCACTTGAAAGGCAGAATATAAATGTTTTTATCAAGTTAGATAGACATTATATAACAGTTTCAGGGCATGTTTTAGTGTTGGTAACATGTCCCACATTGTCCCACACAAACTTATAATTGTCCCACTCCCACATTTGGTTTGTTTGATGGTGGTCACCCTAGTGGGCGACGACCTACGTCGCGTCTGCGATGCTTCACGACATCACGACAAAAACATGTTTAATTGTTTAACGGTCGTCCACGACGGTTCCGTCACGTTCCCGCCCGTCAGGTTGACCAATAGGAGCACAAGCTTTTCCATACACAACTTTAAAAAATGGCGAAACGAAAGAGAGACGATGGTGCTAACGTTAAAACTAAAAGTAAAAATATATAAGAAAACAATATTTTACCTCAGTTCTCTTTGAAGGATTGACAGCCCATACAGACTGTCCTCTTCAAGCAGGTTTCTCTCACGCAATGGCCGTGACTGTGAGACACACGCAAAAACTAGTTCACACGCTCACACGCCACACCGTGTATTTCTCACGCTGAAAAGGCAATGCCGAGCAATCCAGGAACATGTCCATTGTCGGGTTTTCTTTCTTTTTTTACTTTTTCTGAACAGAGGACAGCCAATACAACACTCACCGCTTCATTCATTGTTTGTTTACGTTCATTTCCGGAAGTCACTCGCTTCACCTTCTCGATGGCACGCGCCGTTAAAGACGGCATCCCAGATAACACAAGGCTGTTTGATCTCCTATTTACATCTGGAAGACGTATTTTAAAGAGTGTTTGCTCATCTGCAAGACGTCTATAGGACGTTTCCTGCAGATGTCAAATAGACGTTTAAAAGATGTCTCTAAGATGTAATGATTTAGAATGCATGTTAAAATGACATCTTATAAACGTCGATTTGACATCTGACAGGAAACGTCCTATAAACGTCTTGCAGATGAGCAAACACTCTTAAAAATACGTCTTCCAGATGTAGGACATCAAATACCCTTGTGCTATCTGGGATGCAATGACTGGTCATGACGCCGTGTAGTCTGACATGTGTCTTGTCCACGACACGACAAGATTTTAGGAGTCAAAATCGCGTAATCTGACACAGTGACGTAACAGACAAAAAAAAAATCATGTAATCTGAACCAGGCATATTCACTTCATTATCTCACTGCAACTGTGTGAGGGTTTATTCAACAGAAAGATACTCAGAAAGTATGGACCAGATACATACAGAAAGTATGGAAGCTTGTTTCCGACTCAGAATAAAAAAATGAAAAAGGTCATTACTACTTTTTATCTCACAATTCTGACTTTTTTCCTCACAATTGCAAGTTTACAAATACAGTCAAACCTAAATTTATTCAGACACATTCAACATTTCTCACATTATCCGCAATTTATTCGCGTTAGTTTAGAAAATGCTAATAAAATAAGACAAAAACAAAAATATAACTGGTTTTGAAATAGCTGTCAGCTGTTAAATTTAAGTGCACAATTAAATTGTACAGCTGTTATATTTATGTTTACAATTATTATAATACCAATTTAGATCAAGCAATGCTTAATTTTGTTCAGTCTGTGGTGTAAAAGATCGCATTAGCAATTAAAGGTCCCCTTTTCTTTTTGTTTTCTTTTTTTTTTAATTTTGCTTTTTATTGAACATGAACATCAGTCAAAAGCATCAGTGAAAATCTGTGTTAACAATGACATTTTAGTTCCTTTTTTTTCTCCCCCTTATCGCTTTAATGCAACCCCCTCCCAGGAAAAAAACAAAACAATAATAATAATGATAAATAAATTAAATAATAATAATAGTAAAAAACAAACAAACAAAAAAAAACAGAATAGCTAAACTATAGCGAATAAACTGCTGATAATGTGAGAAATGTTGAATGTGGCTGAATGAGTTCCCTAGCCTGTATATGTTCCTCAAGTGGCTAGAAATTTCAGTCGGTGTAAACCGAGCTTTGGCTATCTTTCTCTGCCTTTGAGAAAATGAAAGCTCAGATGGACTGTCAAGTCCACTCCAGTTCAAGTTCCAAAGGACACAAGGACAACTCAAATTTCCAACTCAATCACTTTTATTTTGGCTTTGTCAGGTGATTGTTCTGTTCAGCAAATTAGGTTGTAAATCTTTAAAAGACAGAACAAAAGTTACAATTTTATTTAAACATTAATTTAACACAACGAAGAAAAAAAAAATATGATTTCATGAATCTTCCAAATTAGTTTGTAAAGTCACCATTTTTAACTTTATACCGTCCTGTTCATTTTTACAAACTCAAAATCTAATATTTTAGCACAAACACAAAATAAATGAAGGCAAAATAAATAAATGGTGTTACTTAAACATCTACATAGCAGTTAAACATAGCTCGAAAATATCAAGCAACATTTTAAACACCATGAAAGTAAATAAACATTTTACAGACCATTGGCGTCTTTGGACTGAACATATGAGTAACTTGGAGCCTCTCTCTGAAGTTTGTTTTTCTGACAGACTGAGAATCTCCATGCCTTTTCAGGTGTTCCAAATCAGTGATAATGACAATCAGGTGACAAGCAGCCGGTTTGCTGCTGCTGCTGGTGGTGGTGCACTCTGGGAAGTGTAGTTCTTTGATTATCACTCCTGAGATTCAGCTCAACATGGACTGATCTTGAATCTCCTTTGTATGACATCATACAGAGGAAAGATAACCTCCCCTTTCCCCACGAGAGATATCATGGCTTGCAAACGAGCGAAGCATGGCAGTTAATGTCCAGATGTACAAATGAGCACAAAAGCATTTTTTTAGTTCCTTAATCCAAGCCTCTGGAGAAACAATGGGTTAATTTTATTTTCTCTGTAAATGTGCCGAGACAATTTCCCAAATTTTGTATGGTCCACACATTTCACAGACGACTGTTTCCTCAACTTGGGCCATTACAGAGCTGGCCTTGATGGACGTCTGAAAATAAATCCATCGAGCTACCAAGCAGCAATTTCTGATCCATCCATCCATCTTCTTCCGCTTATCCGGTGCCGGGTTGCGTGGGCAGCAGGCTAAGATGCCCAGATTTCCTTCTCCTTAGACACTTCCTCCAGCTCTTCCGGGGGGACACCGAGGCGTTTCCAGGACGCAGCAAGACGTCAAGCTACTCTTGAAGCTTTCGGGAGGATCTCTGCGTTCCCCGTGTCCCCTTCCTCATCCCAAAGCTGGAAAACCTGCATGCTCTGTTGAATATGGACTATATTGGAAGAAAACATAAATGTGTGGAATGACCCGTTTTTGTGTCAATCCCTCCAGCGTGTCCTAGGTCTTCCCCGGGGTCTCCTCCCGTTGGAACGTGCCCGGAAGACCTCCCCGGGAAGGTGTACAGGAGGCATCCGGAACAGATGCCTGAGCCACCTCTGCTGACCTCTCTCGATGTGGAGGAGCAGCGGCTCTACACTAAGCTCCTCTCGAGTGACCGAGCTTCTCACCCTATCTCTAAAGGGATCACCCTGCGGAGAAATCTAATTTCGGCCGCCTTTATCTGGGATCTTGTCCTTTCAGTCATGACCCAAAACTCATGACAATAGGTGAGAGTAGGAACGTAGATTGACTGGTAAATCGAGAGCTTTGCCTTGCGGCTCAGCTCCTTCTTCACCGGTACATCGACCGCATTACAGCAGAAGCTGCACTGATCTGTCTGTCAATCTCCCGTTCCATCCTTCCCTCACTCGTGAACGAAAGCCCAAGATAATTGAACTCCTCCACTTGAGGCAGGATCTCTCCACCAACCTGAAGTGGGCAAGTCACCCTTTTCCAACTGAGGACCATGGTCTTGGATTTGGAGGTGCTGATTCTCATCCGTCCCAGTGCCTGCTGAAGGTCCTGGTCTGAAGGGGCCAACACAACAACATCATCCACAAAGGCAGAGACGAAATCGTGTGGTCCCCAAACCTAAAATATCAACTTCACATCATTTCTTTTTTTGCAGGACGAAAATAATCTTATTTAAATTGAACAAATTACATACAGTAAGCTGTCAAAGAACAATCTTTCCACACAGCACGAGTTTATCTGGACAACTTGTTATGAAATCAATGATCCACGTTACACTGTACAATGAAGCTCTTAAGGCGGGCGTACACGGTGCGATTTTTTGCTGTTTTACGAGCTCGCCGATTATTTTTTTTCACTCGGGGGAAATCGCGTGTAAATCGGTTATGCTCGCATGTCGCGGCTCGTATCGTGTGCGAGGAAGATACGAGCTGAGCCGAGCACCTCTCGACCTTCCGATAATTTTTAAGCATGTCGAAAAAGTTCGGGAGCTGTCGGCTTGCATTCGTGAGGTGTATGCGGTTGAATGAGCCGATTTGTCAATCTATCTGAATTTGACCAATCAGCAGCTGAGGAAATCCAGAGAAGAAAGACGAAAATGGTGTGGACTACTAGAAACACTGCTTTAATTAATGTTTTTATGATGACTTTGTGAAAGGTTAACTAAACAGCATCTGCCGTGTTCCTACTGGCCAGTATTTGGCATATTTCATTCTGAAACAACCGTAGGCTATGATATTGTTTTTGATAGTGCTATACATTTCTTACAGATTCTCACATCACGATGATCATTACGTTTGCATGTTCCTAAAAGCAATTACAGTTTGTCTGCAGCCTAAGCTTTTTTTATTAATGCCGACAGAACAATGTTGCCAGATATTGCTACGAAAAACAAGCAAAAACTAACAAAAACAAAGAAATTATATAAATATCCAAAATAAGTTCAAAGCTTGTGTTTTGAAAATAAGATAAATATATTAGGAACCACTTTAATAACTTCCTAAAGTGTGACATTAATCCAAAAAACGAGTCCAGATACTGTCACCTTTCCATTAGGCCTATGTGGATCTGACAACACGGGATCTGGCACCCGCGCCCTCACTCACAACGCGCTCAAGCTCACTCAAGCCCCGTTCACGGCGATAGCTTCTCGCAGCAAAATGAATTGCAAACTCTCACACATGAGGTGGATTAAACGGCTAATTAAAGAGAGCTTGAAATTTTATTTATGAATGTGTAGCCAACCGTAACTACGTTTTTTAACTCATTCACACACACACACACACACACACACACACACACACACACACGCACGCACGCACACACACACACACACACACACAAGGGTGACCGGACGTCCTTTTCCCGGTGCTGAAAACGAGCATATAGCAAAATAATCACGGCTTGAATCAATATTTTATATGCAGTTATTCGAGTTTTTAGGGCGGAACTTCGTGCGATTTCTTCGGAATTTAGCAGGTCGTAAAATCGTGCCGTATATCACTGCCTCCGTACGATTTTTGGATAAACTCACTCGTAACGTGTGCCTGGACATACGATCTTCCGACCATCAGAATTCGTACCGTGTACGCCCGCCTTTACTGTATGTACATCATCATATTTGCATTGATGAAAGCATTAGAGAGAGCAGAAACTGCATTGCAAAGATATGATCTTCATTCTGGCAATCAACAGACTGTCATCTGCTTGCTCATTTTATGTGATGGGAATAGATCGAAATACTTTCAAAACTTCTCATGATTCGTTAATCTTGATAGCGGGATTAGTAAAAAACGTGTAATAGCTGTAGTAAAAGTATTCGAGAGATTTTCACATGTAATACACATAGACAGTAAAACAAATGGACACAGCGACCCCATTGATTTCAACGGAGAAGACTGAAGCCCGATTATTGCACTTCCTGTCTGATGTCTGAGTGACTGCGCAGGCTCAAACTGAGCGTGACGACAGTCTGACAGTTGAAAATCTTCTAGTAGCTGTGCCAAGACAAATCTGAATCACCTAATTCCTCAAAAACATTGTTGAAATATTTTGTCCAGTTGCTTTTATGGACTCTCTATTTATGAGCTTCTACCTTGACTTTGTGCCTTCATGTCCCCCCGATTGCCTCATAGACAGTAAAAGATTGCCTGCAAGCTTCTCCTCCTGTCTATATGGTAATGTTTCTATTGTGCGACAGAAAGTCCTGTGGTTATGACGCAATCTTTAGCCTATTTTTACAAAAACGCCTTACGGGTCCTTAACGTAAGATACAAAGTAATGGAGCATTTTATACATTGTCATGATTCTTTAGAAATAAATAATGGACAAATTAAGTCTTTGGACGCCTCAGATATAAGTTATTCGCTGTCAAAGCGAATGCCAAAATGAATGGGAGTCAATGGGATGCTAACAGCAGGTGAAGTTTTGCCACAATGTTCCCGCGAGGCTTCAGTTTCCGGCTGATGGATTACCCCCTTAGTAACACGTAGCTATTTCATATGCAAGCATGTCAGCCAATCACAGCAGTGGCCAGTTACACTGAATCCCACAGCAGACATGCCCCTTCTAACAGAGTGTTCAAATCAGAGGCTAAAATCAGGATAGGAAAAATGCCTTTTATTTCTAAATTATGACTGTTAACACGAGATTATCTGTGCATTAGTTAAGCATGAATTAAAGCATATTGGTGCACCCATATACCCTTTCATCTCACATTTCAGTCCAAATGTTACAGTGGGAAGCTCAGGGATCTCTAACTAAACTGATTGATCTCTTCATCTCTGTGTGTGTGTGTGTGTGTGTGTGTTACATAGAGATCTGAAAGGATGTAAGATGCACTAATTATCTAGATTATCATTCTTAGCCATGACTGAACCTAAAGAACATTCCACAATCATGCTTTCCATGAGCAGGAATGGGAAAAAATGTTGTCCTCATATTACCTTACTTAACCTATCTAATAGAATGAGCATGGCATATTGATGGAGGTGTTGTTTATTAAGAATATGACAAACACACCAGACTCACTGGATAGCTGTGTGTCTATAAAAAAGTACCAATTTACTATTCGCTGCTTTTTCCATGCAACTAAAGAACACTTATCAATGGCATGCACAGACATACACAGGGGCAGGGCCGGAAGGACCAAAAAAAGGGCACACACAAAAAAAAAAATTCTTTCTTTTACCCTTCTTCCCTTGGCATTCTATGAGCGTCCATTTTTGCGTCAATAGAACACACACAGAGTATGGGTAGGTTTAGGTCTGGGGTAGGGTTCGGGTTAGACCACCAGGAGGCGCCTTCTGCCCCATATATATCTGCATCTCATATTGACGCTAAAGGGTGCCATGTGCGTTGCCACTAGCTGACAAAAGCGTCGTATATGACACCTTGGGATGAGAACTAATGACATTGCCAGACTCTGAATATGCGGCTGAAATCGAGTTATACTTTTATAGTTCAGCATGACTCGCATGCTGCTGAAACTTCAATGGCATTACAGTGTGAAATTAAACCTACAAAAAACGTATTTGACAGCCCATTCTCACCCCCAAGGCGTCACCTAACTGACGCCTTGGGAAGCATTTTGACCATGCTTCAACATCTGACGCTTTAGGCGCCCTTTAGCGTCAGTTAGATGATGCCCTAGGATCGCGTGTACCCTACCCCCACCCCACACCTAAACCTAACCGCGTCCTCTAACTGACGCTTTCCTTTAGCATCAGTTAGATGACGCCGTAGGATCGCGTCATGTAAGTGACGCTAAAGGACGCCTAAAACGTTAATTATTGAAGCATGGTCAAAGGTGACGCCTTGGGGTGAGAATGCGTTGTATTTGAAGTATACTAATGTCTCTGTGTGTATTAGCACACACGACTCACTCTCTGATTGACAGCTTGGAAACCATAGGAACGTTTTACTGCCTCGTGTGTTTGTGCCCCGTTATTGTCACCAAAGTAGCCTAATATTACAGGTAAAATAAAATAGCCTAAAAAAAACTTTTTTGCTAATGCTTCTAAAGGCTGCTTCACAAAGTGCGCTCTCTGTGTGGCCACATTCACTTCAGGAGTTTTTGAGCTTGAGGCACCGATCGGCTCATAAAGCGATCAAGTTTACGGAGTTTTTAATGTGAGCAGTCGTGACTCGTGGGTCTTATTTTCAGCATAAAGCATTTGGATTTATTTCAGTTCATGGATCTGGCAACACTCTGGGCTCGTGCTGCTGTGATTTCTTCACCACACATCAAAAATAGAGAAACACACGTCATATTTTTCAGGTTGATTCTGTACACACTGCGTAATTTCTACCCTCTGAATTTTGCAGGAGTTAATTCGGTTGTAGGGGTTGTCACTCCCGTATTTTACTGAACTGTGTGGCCTTTAGCACTAAAAGGTGAACTGAACCGAATTTAGCTGCAGTGTGAGTAATTAACTGAGTAATATTAATAAACAACATGTACTTACTAATGGTTAGGGATTGGTTTAGGGTTGGTTACATGTAATGCATCATTTACTGTGATTATACTGTAATTATGTAACAAAGTATTAAGAACAATAGCGGGACTGTGCAGAAAAGCTGAGTAGATCTTTTTTCATTTCATTTAGGCAGAAATAATGATCTCATAACAGTTATTACAAGTTGTGATCATAATGATTACAACATGTAGAAATTTGGCAGTACATGTTGATTCATTAGTGTCCGAAGAAGTTTTTCATGCTAAAAGTCTTCAGCAGCTTAAATGCGGATGCTAGACAATTTTTTTCAATGCGAGTGATTCACACTTCTGTTATTTAATCAGAAAGTCTTTAATTGTGTCAGTTTATACGTTTTCCTCATCTGTGATTGCTTTTTTGGAGTCAAATGTCAGAGGTTTTGCAATGCATACGATCTTGTATGTTGTGCTATTTATGTTGGTTCTGCTGATGTCATTGTGGGTGTGCTTGTTGTTTCTGCTTCTTTCCAACTGGGTCTGGCCCTGACCCTAAATTACACTGTTTTGAAGACTCCATTCTTTTTTTTGTTCTTTTTTTTCAGTCTCTTTGATGTCAAAGTTGAGAATGTGTCAATGATATCAGCCTCCAAAATCCTTGAAACAAGATGTCGAAATGGCTCTTCTTAACATTGGATTTTCTTGATTAAGCTTGTAAGGGGAAGACATTCAAGGGTCTGAGGATGTTCAGTCAGCACACACTCCCACAAGCCTTAACACACTTCCACATTCCTTTATTCAGGAAAAACAACATCATTTGGTTAGGTTGTTAATAAAGATGGGCTTGTCTGGGGTGGAGTGAGGGTACATGCAGATGGTTATTTAAGGACATAGGCCTGATGTTTTAATCGTTTTATTCCCTCAAAGGGGTTACATTTTTTTAAGCTAAATGTCCAACTTTTTTTTTTTTTTGTCTAATTTGGGCTGACAACACAAACACAGAAGCCTCTCTGTGAATGGAAACATAGATGCACATTGCTTCTGCTGCAATAAAACAACCACCTGTCATACTACAGCAGAAATGCACAAATGCACACTTGTTTAAGTCACATGCAATGAATGCAACCATAACCCAAGCTCTATCCAATGGCTAGAAATGTCTAGCAATTTAGAAACAGAAATCAAATATGGGAGTTTTACTGTGTGGGTTTACAATTATCAAATTATTTAAGATTCTAAATACTATATTAGGTTGTTACCAGCTGAGGAAGTGAGAAAAAGAACTAATACTAAAAATGAGAATAGTAACAAGAATTGATTATATTATCTTATTATCTTATTATCGTATTATCTTCAATTATCTTATATGGAAGTTCTAAGAGCTCTTACATTGAAATTGGATCAACAATTGTTCTTTTTTTTGTTAACTTTGACAAAATTTATCAAGAGATTTTAACTTAATTTTTTCTTGATCTAGAGGTGTCAAAATCATTTCTAGTGCAACACACACACACACACACACACACACACACACACACACACACACACACACGTGTGCGCACACACACACACACACACACACACACACACACACACACACACACACACACACACACACACACACACACACACACTCTTTGCTCTCTTAAGCAAAATAGCACTATGTCTGTCAGTGATAAACGTTATCATTTTAGACATTATGATGTTGACCCCCAACACGAGAAAGGAAGGAAACAGAAATTAGGAGTTTTGAGACATGATCGAGGGTGATATCATTTGGATTTTTAAAAAATCATATTATGTTAGATACTAGCTTATTCAGCATTGTGTTACTGACCTAACGACTGTAGGCCTACATTGTCACTGTAACAATCTCTTACATAGTCTGACAACATTTAGACTTTCAGATGATTAATCCTAATTTGCAATGTATTTTGGCATTCATGCCTGAGGTCTTAAATGGGTAGCGGATTTGATAGAGGATTTGATAGAGGAACTGATACTGTTACTTAAGGTGACCAACAGTCTTCCTGGGACATGTCATCACCTCCTGTCCTGACCGTCCTGACTGTTTTTTATAAAGTGATGAAAATGTCCTGGTTTTCAAAAAAAACTGCTGGGAAAGAACAGCTCTACAGCAAAACATAGATGGGCAAACAAGGAGGATGAGAAAGAAAAACAGGATAAAGGGGAAGAAAACTAAATATATATATATATATTTTGTTAGTTCGTTTTTGTAAGTTTCTGAGGGCTATTTTTGTTCAATTTGGAGGTCGGCTATTTATTCTAGTAATTTATTATTTATATATTTATTTTTCTAATACAGAAGAGACTATTTCTATCATTATTTCATTCATTATTTGTCATAATAAAACATGTTGAGTAACATCTGAGAAGCCTATCTGAATGTGTGTCTTGTAATATAACAAGAGGATATAGAGGAGGCATAGCCTATACCTACTTTAAACGTATTGAAATTAATAAGACATCTTTGAGTAAACTTCGAGTAGCCTATCATTTGAGTATCTGTTTGCTGGGCCGAGTGTCCTGGTTTTGGGTAATCAAAATACGGTCTCCCTACAGTACTGTTACTGGTATGACGCCCGTGCCGCTTTATTTACGTCAGCAGAGACTCCAAGGCTTCTACACCAACACGGACGGACAAGTCTGTCACGTGACACTCAGAGAAACACTCCACGCGCTGAAAAAAAAAATGATGCAACAACGTAAGACACTTGCGTGGATCATGTGATCTCACAAAACTCCCTCCAGACATTGGAGAGCTCAGCGGTTGACACATTATTAAACCGCCCTTCTCCAGCTGAGTGTCACATCCTGTAGTCCATTCATAAACTCAGTGGCAAGGCCACGACAAAAGGCCTCGCGACGCGCGTCGGGGAGAGGGGGAGACGTGTAGATTATCATGTCGTTTACCCGAGTGGCTATTATTATACTAGGAAAGGGCCAGAGCAATGACAATAGCAGTCTCGAGCTTTCCAAAACGGGGTCCCGTCCGGTCCTGACCTGAGTGAGGTCACGTACGTCACGCACGCGGTGCCACATTGATGATAGAGCGCGCCCTCTCTCTCACCTCATTACGGGCGCCAAATAAACGCGTCAAATTAATGTCAGACCAAAGGACTGGGACGCGACAATTTGGCATCCTAAATTGGTTTTAGCCTATAAGAGTTGTCATGGGGAACTTAATGAATAAGGAGCTTTGTTTGTCCCCTTCTAAAAGAAACCACAAATTCCAAACCCAACATGAAGCTTATAATAGGTTGTTCTTCCGTCTTTTAAAAAGTAAAACTGCAAGGAATTTGAAGAGTTAGATTTGAAGAGAGAACTAGCCTACAAGTAGGCATACTTTCATTTTTCTTTATTTATTTATTATTTTTTTAATTAATTAATTAATTAATTTATTTATTTTTGTAGTGAATGAATGGCATGATCCAGAAGTTGATTTGTTCAAATGAGTTGAATGGCTGGTTTAACTAAGACCATTAGTTGAGGTTTTTTTTTTTTTTTTTTTTTTTTTTTTTATGGGGGCGTTTGGGGGGATTTTTACAATAACTGTAAATAGGCTTCAATATATTGCTAGTAGCTACACACACACACACACACACACTTGCAATCATATTGCAAATACAATGTAAATAGCCTAGTTTAAGGGTGATCATTTCAAAATAACACGTGCATTCCTGCTGAGTTGCTTGATTGAATCTATGGAGACACCTTATTATTGTTATACGCATATGATTCTTCTGGGGTTGTATACACACTTTTACCCCCACCATTATGTACATTGTGTTCTGATATAAATAGTGACGCATTTTACGCGCTGTGTTCAAGGAAACACCACGGCCTGGATCTCCACCAGCCAATTGGAGTGGAGGGGGATCATTTAAGAAATCATTGATATTGCCAATGCGTCAAACACGAGCGTGTCAGCGGGACCCGGTGCGCGTATAAATACCGCGAGGCGACCCGGAGTGAGCTAGTCATTTAGAAGAGCGCAAAGACAGCGAGGAACTCCACATTTCACTTCAGCCGATATTTATTTATTTATCTATTTATTCTGAGCCTTGCTTTGGGATGAACAGACTGCTTCTGAACTTTTTCTGGGTGGCAGCATTCAGCGCACTCCTTTCAGCGCCGGGGCTCCGCGCTTCTCCAGTGGTTGGCCAGGAACCTATTCGCTGCGCCCCGTGCTCCCCGGAGCGGCAGGCCGAGTGTCCTGCGGTGGATGCCGGCTGTGAGGAGGTGCTTCGAGAGCCCGGCTGCGGCTGCTGCCTCGCCTGCGCGCTGAAGAGAGGGGACTTGTGCGGGATCTACACTGCGCCCTGCGGCTCGGGGCTCCGCTGCTTGCCGAAACCCGGAGAAGCCCGACCCCTGCATGCTCTCACCCGAGGACAGGCGGTGTGCACTGCAACCCCCGAGCCTGACCAGAGCCAAAGCGACACAGCGCCAGGTAGCCCAGCGTCTCATATACTGCACTAGTATTAGCCGGCCATCCAAACTGTAGCTAGACCATTGCAGCTGTCGATGATTCAACCGGTGACGAGATTTCATCAGCACTAACAAACCAGTTGGATGTTTAAGATATTTAGATAATCGATATTTATTTTAGCGAATAGGCCTAGGCTATAGCTTGGCTTTCAAGAGGTCGACGGTTTTAAATTAATCAAAATAATTACACTATCTAGCTAACATTGCTCATAAAGGTTCCCCAAAGGCGCGTGATTGGTCGAGTAAACCTCAATAAAAAAATAAAATAAAAAAATAAAAAAATAAAAAGTTTTATGACATGTAAATCTATAAAGAAAATTATGTTTCAAATGTTACAAATGTTGACTCATCATAATGTAACGTTACTTAGCCTACTTGCCGACCGAATCTAATATGAATAGAGTATTCGTGAGCGACGCTCCGTTGTCATGGTTACCTCCTCTGCTAAAGGGAACGCAAGTCTGCGACTTCAGTTCTTTTAGCGCCTAATTTGAAGACAGGTGGACGTAGACGTAATACACTTATGTGCTATGACTTATTTATCAGCTTTTTACATAAACGTTTGAAAACACAATTAAATGTAGCCTATCGGTAGAAACAATTAAGAATTATTTTTTTTATACAAAATTCAATCTGGGTAATCACTCACCAATAATGCTCACCATGCTTTTTCTTTCAGATCATCCCGAAACTCTTAACGGGGCACCGGCAGTGAATGAAGGCAGCTCAGCGGTCTTCGTGACCGGGCACGGCAAACCCTTCGACCCACGGGTCATCACCGCTAAAGAGAGCATGAAGGCCAAAGTCAACGCAATACGCAAGAAACTGGTGGAGCAGGTGAGTTTCAGGCACCTCAGTTTTATACATGTCCCAAAGAAATGCGTAAAGGTTTTAGCTAGATATAAAACGAGACTCCGTTACCATGTGCTGCCGCAAGAGGGCAGTAGAGGGTTTCTTGAATTTATCTATAGGCACATGGGGCAAAGCTGAGTCTGTTTATTTGGGAATCATGGATTGATGCCTTTTTTTCGAGCTAATAATTCAAATAATAAAAGAGCTAATAAAAATAATTAAAATGCGGATTATTTTAATTTAAATAGCCTATTTGTATAAGTAGTAATTGTAATAATTTGTAGTAAAATATTACTTACCACCAAATAAAAGTTTAGAAATATTTAAAAAAAAAAATGTCTAAATGATCATATTTTCTCTCTCCAGGGTCCTTGTCATATTGAGCTCCAGACAGCCCTTGACAAGATCACCAAATCACAGCAGAAACTGGGAGACAAAATGAACAGATTCTACCTTCCAAATTGTGACAAACACGGTCTATACAAAGTCAAACAGGTAAGCAGAGTCTTGTGTCCAAATATTACTGAAACCAAACCAACGAGTCCTGATTTCACATTGAGAGTTTGTGTTTGTTTGCATATAAAGCTTAATGTGTGATATTCAACAACACGATGATATTTGTGTGATGGCCGAGTGTTAGAACAACACTCGACTGAGAACTAGGCTGTGCTTGCAAGCTTGTGTTTCTAGAGAATGAAATAACCCATCTCACTCTCTCTGTCTGGTTTCCCCCGCAGTGTGAATCGTCTCTGGATGGTCAGAGGGGGAAGTGTTGGTGTGTGTCATCCTGGAATGGGAAGAAGATTCCTGGATCAAGTGACCTGCCAGCAGATGCCGAGTGTCCTGAGGAACTCAACCACTGATCTGTCACACACACACACACACACACAACTCAACCACTGATCTCTCTCACACGCATACCAACACATGTAATACCACTGAATTTTATCATTATATTTTTAAAAAATATTTTACTATTTATTTATTTCTAGTGTGGTATTTAATTCAGGTACACTGTTTTTGATTGGTAAATTCCCTGAACTCTCAAAAAAAAAAAAAAGGAAAAGAAAATCTATTTTTCTGTAAAGAAAATATGTATTTTACATGAAGTACCCATACTTATTTATTTGAACTGAATGTATTCATTTCGATATCTGGATAATAATATTTATTCCTTATGCCTTATACATATTTTTGTATGGTTTAAATCTGTATATTTGGTGTATATAGATTACTATGTCTCTTATTTTAAACGTCCTCAAGACTTGCTTTGTTGGTAAGGAATGAAATGGGAAAAAAGCACTGCATGACCAAACCTCTTTGTCACTGTCCGTACATCGCCATATTTTTATACTATATGTTTTGTTTTTCTATTATTTTATTGCAGTCTTAATGTATTTGTCAATCATAGGTGATTTGTGTTGTCTACATACTGTGGTCCATTTATTTTTATGAAATTTTGTTTTTGCGATGCAATGTCTACACTGAGGAAAAGAGATTCAGACGTTGCTTCACTCCAAAGCATTTGCTTGTGTGTATAACGTATTTTTCATGGTTTGTAATTATTATAAGTCATTGTGGGTATATAGAAAAAGAACTATTTAATAAATCATCTTTACAAGAACAGGGTGTCAGTCATTTAAACTAGCCCTCAGGTCAGACGAGGAGCTGTGGTCAATCAAACTCAATTAGCAAAGTCAGGACAAAACAACAACACGTGAGCATAATGGGAAACCTGTTAACAAAACCACACACACACACAAAATCTCCTTTTCTCTCTCTCCGTTTCTCATGCCAAGCTTGATTATGTTCAGTCTTGTCTATATTTAAAACTGCCTGGAGGCAGAACCGTGTATGTGTGCACATATGTGTGTCCTTATCGTGGTAATCTCAAATGGAGCGGACTAACTTTAGCTCAGTATTCTGGGGAACCGGGTTTCCACTCTCTACGGTGCATTTGACCTGTGCTGTGTTTGTGCTGCTCCCCATTTGCCAGATGACCAGCCTCTGTGGCACCACACTTTACACCTTTATCTCATTTTTGTAAACCGCAGGAGACAAACCCCACTTGAGTAAATGATTTGATTGGAACCAAACAAACACAATGTGCGAGTATTAGTAATGCTGCATGCATTGTAACACATTTCTTGTGGTTTTACAATTTGGGTTGGGGGGGTCCAGAGTATTTGACCTCATCCATATGAGCAATTTCATTTCATGAATTGTGGCATCACAGCTTCTTTTTTGAGAATTGGCTGCGCTGACATGGCTCGGACAAGCGAATAACTATGCTAATGTGAATGGGGTCTCTGTGTGTAGATTTGAGAAGTAATGACCTGTGTGGGGCTCAAGCTAAAGTGTGAAATGAAGCGGTTCAAAGATGTTGACCCTGTTACACGTGAGATTTTAAATTTCCATTGCCCCCTCGGGACTGTGTTTTACTAATGACAGAATTACTGGAGCTAATGTGAAAGAACCATTGTCTTTGAAACTCTTAACAGTGACACTAGCCACCTTATCTAAATGAACGAATAATACTGAAAGCAAATCAGAACTACATTATAAAAAATGAATCTGCTTTATCTAATCAATATAATTGTGGCAACAGATTACAAGCAATATTATTAATTAAATTTAACAAATTAGAATTGAGTAATAATTAATCAAATTATTCCTTAAAATTTAACCAACAATTAACAAAAATATCTCACTAACAGACAGACGTCAAAGATTAATTAAGAACTCTTTATTTTATATTGCCAACATTGAAGACACCTGATGTTAACAAGCAGAATCACTGAAGGAGAAAACCGTCATTTTAAAACAAACCTAAAACAAACACCGATCACCATAATGGTGACTTAAATTGATGTTTTTTTTTTTTTTTTTTGGTTATTGTTGTAAGTTTGACTCATTTTAAATGGTTGGAATTCATTTGATTAATTATTACTCAATTTTTACATTTAATTAATAATATTGCTTGCTTTTTTGATTAGATAAAGCATATTCATTTTTACAGTGTATATAAACCTCTGTCTTAGGGTTTAGTTCACCCAAGGGTCATTTATGATCCTTATGGCATTCCAAATCTGTATATTCTGTGAAACACAAAAGAAGATGTTTTGAAGGACTGCTTTTGTCTATAGAATGGACAAAATGAAAGAATATGACAGAATTTTCATTTTAGAGTGAACAATCTCTAACATTTTGTAGAAGCTGTGAAATTACAATCTGTCATCCTGTAAATAAAAATAGCGTTTACATTTTTTATTTAAAAAAGAAGGCATTAAATACAAATTATATTTGAACAAAAACATTTCCTTTCTTGAAGAAAGTGATAGCTGTATAATTTCTAGTTTAGTAACATAAAAAGCTTTTTAAAGAATCAAAATTATTTTAAATGAAAAAAAAAAAAGAAAAAGAGCAAATACCCGTGAACGGAGGGATCTTTAAAAGTGACGTGCGGGTGAATGACCCTGGCATTGCACAGAATGAGGGTGGCAAGCTTTCTTGAAGATCAACTAGCTTGAAAATTGACCATGATTGTTCTTTGAAACAAAAGCTTGGCCTCAGCTTTATTTAACCTTAGCGTTCACTTTACGTTCGCTTAGTTTAGCTTAGGTTAGCTAAAGTTAAGCTTCGATTTAGCTTAATTCATACCATAGAAGGCCTACACATGACCTGAAGATTTAAACTAAAGAGTTTTACAGAACATGATTCGAGGACAGCATCATTGCTTAGCTAACAAAAGACACCTACTACTCAGAACTGTCGATAAACAACAAATCTGAAACAAAAATCAAAGTCTTTAGTGATTATATTCCCCAAAATATGCTGAGTTCTATGTTTTCACTACTGTGCAATCAACGGGTCACTGGATTGTTCTCAAAGACATATAGTTTGGATCAGCTTATATTTCTTTCTTGGATAAATAATCTTTTTAGCATAAAGTTCACATGCCTTTTTAGACATTTAGCTGGCCTGAAACAAAATATATTCATATAAAAAAAGACAAGACACAATTACAAGTTAAGGAAGGGCTAATAGCTTAGCACACTCATACACTCTTTCCCCATAATCAAGTCAGATAAGGTGTAGCACCAAACATTTTTGTTTGTCTTTTGTTTAGCTGTTTGTGAGGGGGTGAGCTTTCTTCCGAAGCTATGCTAATAAGCTAACGTGTGGGCTACCTCTCTGGCACCCTCCACCTTTCAAGTCTTTTCTCAGGAGGTCAGTTTTGAGACAGCAACACAAGCCCAGGTGGTTAGCCTGTAGCTTTCCTACTGGGGTTGAATATCGATATTCAGAGAGACAGAGAGCGAAAAAACCCGCATCATTTAGCAACACAATTCTGCACGGGTTTCATTAAGGCGTTGATTTCAAAAACTGCCATGCGGCTACACCGATTTCGGTAACTCATGGCACTGTAGCGTTATGGTTACATTCAAACCCATAAAAAAAAGAAGACGTCGCGCAGGATACATGCTTTCAGCAAATGCCTAGAAATGTGAAGGACAATGATAATCAGCGTTTGGAGTAACAATCTTATATTCAAAGTGCTTCATGATGTTTTGAAAGTGAGATAATGCCCGTGTGGATATATTTAAGGGGCATATCAATGCTGTCCTGACGACACAAGCAAACAGCTCTGCGTCCCATGTAAGATAATATATAACTGGGCAAGTATGTCCTGGTATAGAATCGTTTACAATTGGATTTTTTTTTAATCACGTCATCAAACTGTTGGCCATACTAACAGGTTGAAGGACATGTTCAGGAGAGGCCAAAGTGCATGAAGTGCTTGTGCTTCAGATGGAGTCTATGGCTAGAGCCGCCTAGTGCCACTGAGCATGCCCAGTTTAAACGACCCTACACCAGGAGGGCGGAAGCAGGAAGTGGGACTAAGAGAGAGTCGCTGATAGTCACGGCAGATATCAATACACGCTACAGCAAAAGAGAGAGACTTTCTATGCACACGGAACAAGTACACAACATCCCTCACATGCACAAGGGAACCTATCCTCTGACTTAGCGTGCCTTACTGAAATTTGCTTGCACTTTTTGATTATGTTCACACTTCCCTCTCGGGAGACAGTCCAAAAACAGAAGACATGACACTCTCTCTGTTTCCTCCTCTCGTTCTCCCCACTCTCCTGGAGTGTAAAGTGAGTTGCTGGTCACGTGAGTCCATGCCTCAGCATGCAAGTGGGAGGTCAGCTTTGGGACAGCACTTTTGAATCTGTATTCATGTAGTTCTTCAGGGGAGATATCCCTCTTTGTCTCCCTGTTTCCACCGCTCGGCCTCTCTCTCCTCTTCACTTCGACTCCATGTTATAGCACTGGACATTTCTCCTTTCCTTCAAGGCCGGGTATAGACTGGCCGTACTTGTCCACGCACCAGCAGTGACCTCTTCTGCGCCCTTTGGATGGACGGCACTGCGGAGAGAGTGGGTGAGACAGGAAGAGAAATGCATAACCATATGATATTTGGACGAGTATATGCAAAACAGACAACGTGCTCCAAATGGAAGAGACAGTGGCATAAACACACATTTCTCATTGCATCGCACTTAGGTGAGAGAGAGTAACACGAATACTAGAGCCAGAGAGAGAAAGAGGGAGAGAGATTGTGGTAAAGGAATGCCAGAGGGGATTCAAAGGGAAGTATATGAGGAGTAGAGAGACAGAGCAAGTGAAATATTTTAACTTATTGAAACATTTTTCAGGGCGCAATTGTTCTTGAAACTCAATTGTCATTTGCGGCTAATATACACCTATCAATATTTTAATTGATAGTGTGGCTGGAATTATAGAAAAGAAAATAAATTTACAGTGTATTTAGTCTAATGATGATACATTGTAACTCACATCACAGTAAATTAAAGAAGTAAAAAATGTTGAAATGTTCACGTTTTCAGTTCGCCTTCCGTTAGCAAGCTACCAGCCCGAAATATTCTTGGCTATTTATGCATACGCCAGGGTGTGCAACATAAATTAGAAGGAACTTGATTTTTTTTTTTTTGCCCAGACATAACAAGAGACAGACCAACAATAGACTAGTTGTACAAAGTACAAAGAAAATGTTTTGCTCATAACTTCTTGAGAGAAATAACAGACACTGGTCAACACAATATTACTGTGGAATTCCATGTGTTCAGCTATGTATTGCATACGATTGTAGAGTTTGCATCAAAACTTATTTTAGTCTACTAGCTTAGTATAGCAATAGCTTTACTAGTTAAGAAAAGATTTTTGAATAGATACGATATATCCTGATAACACGCTATTTTTGATCAGACACCATGCCTAACTATCAAATCACTTAAAGACATTTTAAACAAAAAACTAAAGATTTCTGTTTGTGGAGATGAGCAATTTTGTAAATTTACTCGCTGATATGGATCAGAAAGCCCTCAAGCAGCCTGGTTGTTTTATTTTTTTATAAACATTAATCTAAATTTAACTTCATTTAAAAAAAAAAGAATAGGGTATAACCATTAAAAGTTTTAAAATAACTAACATTGAAAATCAGAACATGCTTATCCTATGAGTGAGTATTATGTCTCTGTCTGTTTCTCTGTTTCGCTGTTTTCTCTCCTTTGGCTGTGAGTTGGAGACATGTGCAAGTCAAACATCACATCTAAGTTGGAAGAATGCACACCTGTCATTCACAGTGAGTGTGTGTTATGAGAAAAAAGAAAAATCAATGCATCAAAAAAGTCTATGGTTCAGGGGTATTTAATGGATACAGTGAGGTATACACACACAAGCACACAATGATGAAAAATGATGTGTGTACGTCTCTTGTTTGCATTTGCTGATTATTTATAACTGCAGGCAGTTTTGACAACTTGTACATATCAAAATTCATAAACATACACACACGACCCAGTTTTGCTTTTAAGAAAGGCTTAAAGGGATAGTTAACTTTGAAATTAATTTTTGATATGTTTTAGCTTACCTCAAGGGCATCCAATATGAAGGTGTCTTTGTTTCCACAGTATTAAGGCACGGGCGCTTCAATATGTGCAAGCGCGCCGGAAAGCCCCGGAAGTGATCTCTTGCGTGGTTGCGAAAAAAAAATCAACGTTGACTGTTGATATATCGAAATCGTCTTCCATTGCAATTTCCTGTATATCTAAATATGTTTAGATCTTCACAGTGAAGGGTAACACTTCTGAAATCTCTGTGTAAACAATGAGTGACGTACACGCGCGAGAGATCACTTCCGACGCTTTCGGCGCACTTGCGCAGATAGAAGCGCCCTCGCCCTCAGAGTACTTGGACGTGGCTGTGGTTACAAGAGATTAAAACGATATAAATACTGTTCGTATTCTCACACAAACCGCTCGTTTTGTGTCTTAGGCCATCAATGTGTACTTACATTTACGAGTCATTAAATCATGTTTCATTTTGAGTTCTCTGTGCATGCTCTTTGAGGTGGACCCCATAAACCTCCATTATATGACTGACAGACAAGAACAGTTTGATCTAAAAATTTAAAAATTTAAAATACTGTGGAAACAAAGACACCTACATCTTGGATGCCCTTGAGGTGAGCTAAACATATATCAAAAATTAATTTCTAAGTGAACTATCCCTTTAAAGCCCTCTGTCAGGCTTCCGCTGATGAAATTGTGATTTTGTGTTCATAAAAACAGTTGAAAGTTAGAGAAATTTGACCAAGCTAAAATATTTGCCATGGACCGTTAAAGAGTTGCAAGAACTATTTTAGGAAACTGGCATTGACTCAAAGTCATCTGGAGCTTATTATACTACACAGGCAAAACAAACACACAGGCAAAACAAACACACACACACACACACACATCCTCGGGTGGTATATTCATCAGAACAAATCTATTCTTTCAGACATGAGGGAAACAGGAGGTGACAAATAAGAAATAAAAGAATGAAAGAAATATAAAAAGACATTGTGCAAGCAAGGAGTGGATGAGTCAGAGAGAGAGAAAGAAAGAGAGTGAAAGAGAGATCAAAAGCATTTTTTTTTTTTATTGAAAGAGTACCAAATTAAAATACCTCAAGCAGAACAAGAGCAGTCTGGGAATGAAACCTCTACAAGGGGCTGCTTCAAATGTTACACTCATCCTTTCAATCTCAATTGTCTCTGCACTCACTTCATGGTTTTGCTATAGCAAATTTTTGTATTTTCCTACATGAGTATCATATCACTTTCAAAAGGCTATTTAATTGTTTGGTTTATAAGTTTAATCTGCGTGTGAGCGAAAATAGTAAGAATGAGTGTACAGGAAACCAGTGTTAAAATGTGTAAATTATGAAGTCCAGGGACAAGGACTGGTGATGGATCTGTCCGGTTTGAGGGGATGTGCTCACAGAATACAAATTAAAAATGTACATTATAACGCTTTGCTTATAAATGTATATTGGGTACAAAAGTAAATTTACGTTTTTAAAAACAAAATATTGCACATATTGTTACTGCACCATTATATATATATATATATATATATAGACCACATTTGATTATTCATGATTATGTGATTATTAATGTGATTATTAGTCATTACATCAATTTGTTTGTTTTTTTTTTTGTTTTTTTTCCAGGGGCATATGTGGTGGCGGGATTCACTAAAATATGTGCTGGATCCAATTCCAGAGGAGGTGGATCCAGATCCTTGTTCCGGCACAAATTAAGCCCTGCAGGAAACTCCTTGGTGCTAAGCTCCTATGGATCATGGGAATGTTCCATTCAGACTGTGCAGGCACATGAGATGCTTTCTGTCTGATGTAAGGGGGACTAATAATGACTAAAGCAAGGTATTTTATTGTACCAGGCAATACAAGTGATAATTAAAGTGACAGTGATTTTGTCCAAACTAGATGCAACGAATGCAGTGATCAACAAGACAATTTGTTGGACAAGCAGTTTCTATTCATTAAATCTCGCATCACAAACATAATTAATAACGAAAAATATTCTGATTGGCTGTGATTGTGACGTGTCACATTTTCACTTTCAATATGAACTTACAAATGATTTGTTGTTGGAAACTTTACATCTTATTAAACCTGATGTAATACTCTAACCCGCATCTCATAAGACCCAAGAAGAGAATACACTCAAAACACACAGTGACTTTATTGATTACTGATTACTACAGTATGTCTATAGTATGTGTGTGTGTGTATCAGAGAAAGACAGAGGTATATTTAGGGTGTGGAGCACATCACTGTCAGCGTGGTGTTTTATGGAGGTTGCAACACAACGGACCTGTGTGAGTGTGTATGTGAGAGAGGGAGAAAGAGAGCATGTGTATGTGTGTTTTTCTGACTGCGTATGAATATATATACAGTATATACAGTATATATATGTGTGTGTGTGTGTGTGTGTGTTTGTGTGTGTCACAAAGCAAGCCTCAGTCAGCGCTGGCCCATAATGATGCCCTTATGGGCAGCAGGAAGGCGGAAGGGCATTAAAAGCAGCCACAGGGTAAACACAGACTCATAAAACACACACACACACACACACAAACACACACACATACACAATATGTGAATGCAAAAACTTCATGTGAATAAGAACTGTGTTTTTTCTTCTTTGCCAGACTTGCTTGTGTGTGTTCTTGTGTGTTTGTGTCTGTTAGGTTGTATGTTGTTTGGGACAGATGCTGCCACTGGAGTACATGATCATTACATAGTCATTTTAGTGCAACTGCAAGAGCAGAAACTACAAATAACTACAAGTATGAATTTAAAGCAACGTAGCCTCAAGTCAGAATGAGAGGGAATTGATAGTTCGGGAAGGCCTATCTTGGAAAAGCCTACGTCTTTGTGAAATGTAAATATATGTATTTGTATTTGGTGTATGGGTGACTGAATCTGTGTATTGGTATTTGCATGAGAGCGAGTGCACTCTGGATCATTCCCAGCATGCCTGGCATTCTCTTCCAGTCTCTCACCCCGCATCACTGAGATCCTATTCAGCGTGAGAGCTTAAGTGGACTGCTTGGCCCTGGGTGAGCCAGAAGAGCCAGCAGATCAGGGGGCCGAGCAAAGCTTCGGTACAGTAACATGGGTGAGAGATGCGTCTGGATTGGGACGGGTGAAGGGGGGTGAGGTTGGCGGCAATGGGGCCGGCATGCCTGGCCTCTGCTAACACACTGAGCCAATTCATATAATCAAGGCTAAAATTAGCACGGATTGGACTCTGCCCTCCACGGGAACGGCCTTCAGACACACATACCCCCACATAGATACACAAGCGCTCCCATTACAGATCTTATTCCGGGGAGTGTAGGGACCCCTAGGCACCCAGGACATCTACAGTTCACTTGTGTGAGTATGTATGCACAGGGGTATGTGCATGTTTGTTTTTGATGCCCAAATAAAAATTAATGACTGCGATCTCAGGGTTGACCAAGACTCAGGCTTCGGCTCAAACCACCACGATGGAAGCAAAGCAATTTCAGTTGCAGTCAATAGGAGGGCAATCTGATCAGCTTGATCTTAATCAGGCACAGTCTCATGTGTGGACGCAGCCTGTCATGCAGATGTTCCTCTATTATTAACAGAGATCCAAGCGAAGGGGTTTGATCTAACCAAATAAACTAGGCTATATTTATGCATGCCAGATCCAGGAGAGGATGTGGCATGGTTTAGATTTATGATGTTGTTTGTGCTCAAGTATACGGTTTGTCTTTTTGCTGGTTTGTTATGTCTCCTGCTGGCGCTGTAGAACCAACTGGTTGACATCGATTACTTGATCTGTTAACCTGTCAGTGTCCTTTCTATCAGACATACATTTTACTACAGGGGGCAGAAACCAGATTGGAAAATGTCACAAGCCTGATTTGTTACATAAATCTCACTAATGGCATTTTTTCACTGAGTGATATGGTACAGTACAGTACCACTTTTTTGGGATCCTTCCATTGGGGTACTTTGCACAGTACCTAAATGGTGGAGCTAGACTCCCTGCAGAAAGTTGATTGGTTGACAGATAATCATCACTTGCGAGTGCTACAAGGGGAATTACAACACAGGAGGAACTATCTTTAATATGCAGTTGTTATAACAACACACAATTTTTTTTTTTTTTTTTTTTTTGAGGTGGAAATGCAAGCCGGATCAGGGTTTACGGTCCCAAATCGTACTGTACTTTGCCGCTCGGTGGAAACGAGCCAGTACTGTTGCAAATCATCTCCAAGATCCTTGTCTCTCACATGGAGGGTGTGCTGAACATGTCTTTTGAGATAACAGATAATGAACCTGTTATCACTTTCTCTAATTTCTGAGATTCCAGCCCTAGAGCACAGCCATTTTTCCCATCCCCAAAAAACCCAGGGTACTTTCAATGGGTCACATGATCAATTAAACCCCTTGCGAATTGATAGTTCGGGATATTTGTGCAAATCAGTGCACTCCTACAGAGGTAGACTCAATAACCTACAGTTTAAAGCATGAAGCATCTCCTAAGCAACAGTGTTTTACATTGATTCTAAATCTCGTCCTCTTTCCTAAGCCTTTCCTTCTTTATCTATACCTTGAACAGAGGCCGCAGTGTTGTCACTAGACCTCCATGGTCACTGTGGTATGCGTCAGAGATGTTTTCCATTTAGAATAAACAACAAATAATCTATTTCCCCCAATTTTACCCAAACTCATTAGGGCCATTCAGACAAGGCCCTTTGACTCATGCTCTTAATAGAGGAGTTGCGGGTGACTCACAAATTTCCGAGAATCACATTTGCCCCCACTAACTCTCTTGTTCAGACTCACTGATGCACCCCGTCAATTAAGGAAACAACACACGCTTTCAAGAACCAACATGCACATATAAATAGGCCCCCACCCAAGTTCTCAGACTTTCCCCAATACTGTTGTGACAGTTGCCATGACAGTTACTTATCGTCATGTACAAGGATGGTGGTAGAATAATAGAGAATCTGGGCTGAATGGTTGCATGTCTGATCCCAGGTAAGGATGTCCTAAAAATAGGATTCCTACTTCCCCTTTGAGCAAGGTACTTAGCTACAAATGGGATAGGCCCTGTAATTGGTAATTAGTGTACCTGTTTTTTCTTGTAGAAACCCTTTTGGTCACAGTTTGGAATGCGGAAGCCTCTTGCGTTCAGCACATCTATGATCTTAAAAATCTTCATAACACTCTCCATCTCCCGACGACACGGACCCTTTACAAACACACACAAAGAACACGGAATTACTGGAAATATCCTACTTACAAACAAGTCAGGAGTTTGGAGATACAAACAAGAAAAATGTGAATAGTATGTACTCGACTCCAAGCTTTGTCTTAGAAATGTGTGCTGGTGAAATCATAGCTAGTGCTTACATATTCAGTTTCTCTCTTCGACTCCAGACTGAAGTTGTGAATATCTGTATGGACCTCACTGGAAACTTGATCCACTTTATAGACCTGTGTTTTCTTGATTTGATCTTTTTGGATAATCGCCAGTTTATTGGGGTGAAGCACAGGATCTTTGGGCTCTAATGGCGTCCTCAGACCTCCCTGCATGTCCCTGGAAACAACTGTTGTGTGCTGGATCGTCTCAGGCCCCCCAATGCCAGTTGCCCTGGTACTGTTGGAGATTTGTTCCTCTCCTTCCTCTTTAGGGTTATCTGAATCAAAACAGAAGTGTATTAATATGCACGTAAGACCCAACAATGATCAAAAGAAGCATTCATACAACTGCATCTTTTCACATGAAATAGAATAGCACAGGGGGGTCCAATCCCACTCCTGGAGGGCCAACATCCTGCAGAGTTTAGTTTCAACCTGCCCCAACACACTTACCTGGACGTTTCTAATCCTGAAGACCTTGACTACACTCTAAAAAATGCTGGGTTGTTTTAACCCAATTTTGGGTCAAATATGGACAAACCCGAAATGTTGGGTTAAAAATGTAATGTAAAAATTTAACCCAACGGCTGGGTTAGTCCATATTTGACCCAAAGTTGGGTTAAAACAACCCAGCATTTTTTAGAGTGTAGCTGATTCAGATGTGTTTAATGAGGACTACTGAGACTAGATGGCTAATTTGGAATTTCCTATAGATTCCTTTAAGTTTTTAGCATAGCGGTTTTCGATTTTTTACTGAGGTTCGATTTATCAGTAATGTGTAATGTAACCTGCTACATATTAGGCGAGTAACGGTTGTCTGTAAATATCCTCACCGTTATCCCCCCACGGTTTGGTACGCACTTTAACCGTTCATCTCAAAACTGACAACCCGTACGCATTTATAATATGGTTTGTTGAAAATAACAATGTGTAAATCAGTCAGACAGAGTTAGGCTAATCTGTGTTTCTGTCGATGTATACGCATTCTGGCTTCCCCTAAACATTGTTCAATGTGAGTGCCGTATGCTTTAACATGACCAGTCATTTACGCAGTCATCCCCCGGGTGTTCATAGTGCGTGAGAGCAGGTGAGACCTGAACAGGCTGATATCTGTGTTTAAAGTCGGAGTGAAACGGAAGTTGAGATTGTCATTTTTTCCTTGTCGTGACGTATATCCGAGTGAAACAGCTTCTGAAATGTAGGGCAGGGCTTGATTTCGTGCTTCGGGAATTGATTAGTTAGTTGGAGGTTGGGCGTTGCATACTCTGGCCGCACCCTTTCGCCATTCCACGTGAACGAAATAGAAGAGAGGTCGTTTCGGTGGGGGAGGGCAGGTTAATGTCTTTGATTAAAGATTAAAATGGTACATGAATTTTTAAAAAATAATAAAGTGCACAGATAAATCATTTATAATAAACACTACAGTATTACACATAAAAAGAAGATTTGTCAAATTTGATTTCATGCCGACTTTAAACTAAACTCAATTGAGCCTTGCTAATTTGAACATTCAAGCGCAAGAAGACACGAAAGAGAACTCGCCCGCATTGTGAGAAGATTTGTGTATGCACTCATCTAAACCTTTTTTTTTTAAGAGAAGCTTCAAAATTTAGATTTGAGCTATGGATGTATAGTTTATGTTGAATAATAAAATGAGAAAGTTTCTTCAAGTAACGTTTACCACATACCTTATTTCACTTATAAATCGAAAAACCAATATTCTAAAAATCCACTCGAAATTCCAGAGGAAACCCATGGCTAGAAAATGCCAATTCTCTTCCAGGTTTTAGGACTACAGACTGAGCAGATCTATTCTAAGATTCTTCCCTTCAGAAAGCAAACATGCGATATAAGAAGAAGCCTCACACCACTACAGTAAAGTATAAAAGCTCATATGCACAGAGAACAGAGAGACACAGAGACACAGAGAAAAGCACCAGAAGAGAAAGAGATATAGAAAGGGGGGATGGGGAAGTGAAGGAGTGAAAGTATTTATAGTGCCCTAACTTACAATCGTTATAGATGGAGGACAGACCACCTGACCCGAAACCCAGAAACCAAATACGGCAACAGGACGGAACGTTTGCCTGCCTTCACTAACATGGTCTGGTAGGATGGTCTAACCAACAAACATCACATGCTTTCCTCTCTGTGCCCAGCTGAAGCTTTACTGTGGGTGCTCACAAAATCCATTCAGTGCAAACGTGGTTTCACTGTGGTTTAAATGTCCTTTTCTCTAATCCCACACCATTCCTCAATATGTGAACCCTATACTTAGCCTACTAAATAACATTAGAGATGTATTATTAGTGCATTTGTACCAACATCCCAATTTCATTTAATTATTATTTACTCTTAACTACAAGATCCATTCCAAAAAAAGTTCACTCAAGCTCTGTCATCATATACTCATCCTCATGTCATTTAAACAAGTTTGTATTTTTTCCGTGGGAAATGTTCAGGCTGCTCTTTACCATAAAATCAAAGTGAATGGTGACCAGTTACTGTCAAACTCTAAAAATGTGATCACACTTGTGTGATGTTTCAGTATGTTTGGAAACCATAAAAAAAACAACGTATTTGCTTGTGTAGAGTCAAAAGCATAGCGCACTTGACACCAATAAGAAGCAGATAATGGACAATTTCCTCTGGTCCTTACATGTTAAGTATCATGAAGGTGCAAATTTAGAACATGAAGAAACATGAACAGGATTTGAAAGCTTTTTTTAAGCAAATAGCAAATTAAATGTGGTTCTGTTCCTCCTAGAAAACTTGTGTATGCTTTTTTATGCACACAAATCTACTTTTACTAGACTACTTTTATTGTGCCTTTTTAAATCATGACCTTGAATTCTCCCAGACAAAATATTTGTGCTTATAAGTCACTTTGATAAGAAAATGTCGCCAATAACCTAAATGTAGAGAGCTAGCCGCCAGACACTGATTTTGCAGGAGAACTTCATCACTCTTTATTTGAGCCTTTATGCAGCCATTTATAGTGGACAAAATGTGAGCACTTGAGACACGATGTCCCAAATTGCACTCTAATCTCTGTTTTCACTAACGACATAGTCATTTCTCAAATGCAAAAGCGGTTGACCAGTAAAGGGTCCAGCGAGGAGTGCATTTGTCAGATGCCTGGCGAGAGTGCTGGGTGAAGATGAATTATGGCATTGTTTAAACATGCTGTCCTCTTGGGGTTTTACAGCTCTTGTCTGTTGAATAAATATTCAGTCTCTGGCCGTACAAAACAAAGCAGAGCTCTCGCAGGAACGAGAGACTAATAAACAGCTGGAGCAGAAGGGAAAAAGATTTTTAGAAAGAAAGACAAAACGGACCATTAAATATGGAAAGTGGGAGAGAAAAACTGGGAGAGAGGGTGGTGGGACAGGATCGGCATCGAGAGATAGATGAAGGTGTCAGATGAACAAGTCACACTGAAAGATTTGAACATTGTGAACGACTGTAGAGATAGTTGACAGAGTTCAGCAGCAGTGAGGAAGAGTTAAGTGAAAACAGATTTTCTGTGTGTGTGTGTGTGTGTGTGTGTGAGTAAGTGCACACTTGTGGCACACCAAACACTCATCTGTAGCCATGGAAGCTGCACTCCAAACCAGAATTAAGCTATGCCTTCGCTGACGATGACATAACAACAACAACAACAACAACAACAACAACAACAGCAACATTAACAGCAGCTTATGCAACATAACTCGAACAAGGTATAAGAATGACCACACGTCATGACAGCTAACAACATGTGCAACAAGTTGCAGCCTGCTTCCCTTGCATGACCCACCGTCTGTCTCACATAAACAAATCAAGGACAGATGAAGAGAATGGAGGGCCATCTAATTCAGGAACTTGGAAAACATCAATATTTAACCCCAATGTAAACTTTTAGAAGTTTTTATGACTTTTCCCAGCACCTAGTGGCCCGTTTTGAGTCACTCAACCTCATGTATTTGTACAATCCCAAATGAGCAAACTATTTGTCATTCTGGTCGAAATGGGCAGAGCGTGAATGAGAGGGTAAAAAAGACGTAGACAAGTGGGTGCGCCTGGGCACACGGCAGGTAAATTTCGCTGGCGAGACCAAAACCGCCTATTCTGAGAAATCCGCATGTGCACAAGCACAAACAACGTCATAACTCATAACCTCATAATCTGTCTTGTCATTCAACTGTTCCCACCCAGAATCACGCTGGGCCACACTGCTACCAGACCAATCAAGCCCTGCAAAAATATCATAATTCATGTGTGGCAGAGCCATGGGGTGGAGTCACGCACACCATGGCAATGGAGCCCTGCTCTCTGGTTGGCAAAAAGTGTGTAATTACCATAAAGTGTGGTATGATGGTAAAGGAGCACTGAAAAGCAGCATGGGCTCAAATGAAAGGGCAGCGGAGGGAGAAAACATGAGGTAAGGCACTACTGTAAAACAGTTGGCGCCCCCAAACTGCTTTTTAAAAGTGACTCTGGGTCCTAACAATAGCCTTTGTGTGTGTGACAATGTCATGGTTGATTGCTTCAACACACCACTGCGGCTCTGACAAATAACTAGAGAGGGTAAAAACAAATTCATTCGGGTAGCTTGACGTCAGTTATGACCAAGAACGCCATTTATTTTGGTCGTGCGGGCCCGTAGCCTTCCCTCTCTCAAGGAATTCACTTGGATGAACGCGCTTGGCTAGGCGCTGTAAGAGATGCACAATAAAAGCTCACGACACAGGTGGTGCTAGGTACTCATCTCGCTCACCAAGAAAAGAATTTGCTAGAAAACTCCCTGAACGCTTTGTCAGATATGCCAATCCTTTCCATTTCACTCGTATCTTAAAGCTCTCAATGGAGAGCTCAGGAGTCTCAGAGCCAGTAAACAGCTTGAGAGCATCATTCACAAAACGGTGATCTCCGCTCTTCTGCAGGGACTATATATAAACGAATGTGGCATTCTTAACGATTGGGTTGGTGAAGCCAAATTTTAGTGCACACACAAAGATACACAGAGCTGTTTCTCTCTCCATCTCTGGCTCTCTCTCTCTCTCTCACACACACACACACACACACACATACACACCACACACATAAAACGACATAGAGAAGCTGCTGTAGCACTGAACCTCGAGAACAACGGCAGTAGTGTGGGGCCGCCTCATGGTGGCTGGACTTCACGACGACTGCCTGTTAACCTGCTCAGGATGACCTACCAGTAGTTAAAACTGTCATGTTTAAAATTACAATATCTCATCAGGCAGAAAATAACCTGTTGGGATGTATTACCAACGTAATGTGTTGAAAACATTGCAGAAAATACATATCGGGATAGTAAACAAGGGTATGGCTTATCTTGTTTGTCTGGAGTAACCCACAACCATTAACACCTTATTCTATTCTGAGAGGTGCATCAGATTTTCAGAACAGCTATAAACCAAGGAAGACGTGCTAATGTCTAAAGAGTAGGCATATAGAGGCATGATGAGAGCTGTGCTACATCTTATGGGCTGTCACAGGAGAAAGCTCCCCACCCCCTACAGTGAGAGAATGAGTGCAGCAGCATTCCCAATCGCTGAACATATTAACCATGTTACGCACAGCAGAGTAAACCCGCACTGATACATGACTGAGTAGGCTACAGAAGCCATTGGCCCCAACAGTGTGTGGACAATGCTTGTTGGGATTTATAAGACACCACACATGCACAGGCTGTGAAATTTGGGTGTCTAACACCACTAATTAAAGGGATAGTTATCTTCTGTTGAACACAAAAGAAGATATTTTGAAGAATGTCGGTAATCAAACAGTTGACGGTAGCCATTGACTTCCATAGTAGGAAAATCTGGTCACCAACATTCTTTAAAACATCCTCTTTTGTGTTCAACAGAAGAAATAAAGTCATACCGTACAACTGGAACAACTTAAGGGTGAGCAGGTGATGACAAATTTTAAATTTTGGGGTGAAGTAGCTCTTTAAAGTTTCACTTCAGGAAAAAAAAAAGCTAGTCTTTCCTGGTCTCACATTCTGGCTAAGGCTGGGTTTATCTAAATACCAGCATGACCAAGCTCGGAGACTAGCAAAGACCAACAACCCTTTTTTAGGCTGGTTTAGGCTGGTTTGGTGCTGTTGAACTCCACCAAAGTATTCTTTGTAAATACATGTGTATTCAAATATATGTGTTAACTTACTTGCATGTATAAATATTTACAAAAGAACACTTCCGTACGCAAAAAAAGTTAGATTATAAGTGAGAATGCGCTTAAATAGACGTTTACAAAGAAATCGTCTTCCTGAAGAGGTAACCATAGCAACAGTAGGCTGCTCGAGCGCTTGTCATTATTTATTATTTGATTAAACTTACATAAAATTGTAAGTTTAGGCTATATAAAAAAAGTTGTGTTCAAAAAGGTCTTTATTTTGGCAAATTACACTGAAAGATATTAAAATCGTTAAATTAATAGAACACTGCGCATACACATTGTAGCCTACACATAACGGACGGTGTGTCGCGCGGAGAGTGATGGTGCTGTGCATTATTCACAGACAAACCGTGCGCTTACCGTGTCCATGCGTTGGATTGCTGCTTTGCTTTTTGTCCGGTGCCTTCGCACACACGCCCCGTCCCTCCAGCAGAGCTTGCAGAGGTTTGCTCTCCCCGGGGCGATGTTGACAGCTCAGCCCGGTACCGCAGCGCCCCGTGTACACTCCGCACGCCTGGCCCTCAGTCAGCGGGCAAGTCATGCAGCACCCGCAGCCCGGCTCCTTTACCGGCTCGGTGCAGTCCCGAGGCAACGGTTTGCACAGCACCATCGCCCCGTCGTCGCACGGCTCGCATCGGACCACAGGGCTGACGCTTTCAGCCAGCCGGGCGAATGCTGCGAGCAACGCGGTCAGGCAGAGCGCACACAGTCCCGTCATGGAGCCGAAGGGCTGAACGCGCGCACGGGGGTAGATGCGATGCGTGGGGGGGAGGAGGGAGGGAAACGGAGAGTCAGTTCACCTCACCTGGCTATAATATTATACTAAAGCCTGCTCTCGTCTCAGCATATGCTTTAGAAAAGTAGCGACGCTTTGAGTTATGCTGGTGTCACGTCGGTTTGACTAGACTGGGAAGCAAGCGGCTGGGTCTCTCCATCTGTAAGTGAGTTTAAGTGAAACTTCAGGTTTTATACAGGCAGGAACAGTGCAAGTCACTCCCACCGGTATGAATTATGTAGTCACCGGTCTCGGTCTTAAGGGACGCGCATCCTTAATGAAATCCTTCAACACAAGACAAGAGACAAGGGTGAAATAGGCTACAGGGAATCTTGCGCGCGCACCCGTCATTGAGGTCATTGCGGGCATTTGGAAAGTCGCGCGTCGCGGTTGTAAAAGACACGAAAAGAAGACTAATTCAAATAAATTATCACGGACATCAAAAAGACATTTAGCTAACTTAGCCTATTTAATCTTTTTTCACCATATTAGCCTATGATGCTGGTAACACATTTAATAAGGTTAATAAGTTAACATCAGTTAGCCTACTATCTTAGATAACATGAAGAGCCCCTGCTTTTTGACTTTCTCAGTTTGTGTATAGGCTACATATAGAGTTCAGAGTACCAAACTTCACACATGTCTACAATTGTGTGGTTTTGTTTTATTAATACAGTGTATACTTTTTTCTTGAAATATCTCAAAAGAATGGAAGTGGGGCACATTGTAACTGGCATTTAGCTTTAAATGCTATCTGATCTAATAAAAATGTATACAAGACAAACTAAAATATTTTCTCAATAAAATACAACTATTGACGTTTTGATTTAAAGGCATTTTTTAATAATTAAAAATAATCAGAGTTTTTGAGTTTGACAACAAACACACCGGAAAACACCGCAAAACAACATAGTTCAAAACATAATAATAGTTAATAATTTCTGACCATTGACTCTCAGTCTTTACATAATAAGGACACATTGTAACACAGTGTTACAACATGCCCAACTGCACAATATAAACCCTGTCAAATAACATATTGGAGATTAAAATAATATCAGATTTGTCTAATTTAAAATAAATACCAATAATAGAGATGAAAAAAGTGCATAAGTACAAATGAACTTATATAAATGTTCAGTGATATCTTCCAAAGATTTCAGAATTTTGGCACAATTTTTTCTATATATAGTGTTGATATGGCAACTAAACACATATATAGTGTTGTTGATATGGCAACAAAAACACACTAAGTCTGGTCATGCTATAGCATGTGTTTAAAACTGTTACAACTAGCCCATTGTGAGGTTATGCTCCCCTCTCCCCTATACTTCTACAGCATTAATTAATCTTAGTTAATATTAATTTCAACATTTACTAATACATTATTAAAATCAAAGGTTGTATTTGTTAGGGTTAGTTAATGCACTGTGAACTAACATTAACAAACAATAAGCTGTAACATTAGTATAGCCTATACAGTAGCAAATGTATTGCTCATTGTTAGTTCATGTTAGTAAATACATTAACTAATGTTAACTATTAACCTTATTGTAAAGTGTTACCAATATGATAATAAAAGTGTGAATTCACTTTAAAAAAAAAATGACATTAGATATCCCCCAAAAAGACTTTGAGTAAATATTCTTTACAAAGAGAAATCTGTTGACAATAGAGCAATGGAAATATCTACTCAATATTTGAAAGAAAAAAGACAGCAAATAAGATGTTTGTGAAAAAGAACATGTAATTACCCAATATTCAAAATTACTGAAAGTAACACTTTTTTTAATGGTCCCTTGATTCTGTTAACTAGAAGTAACTTTGCATGCAGGTCAGCTAACTCTCATTCGAATATTAGTAGACTGTCTGCTTAATTTCTGATAACTCTTTATTTTGATGCTCCCCCAATAGACATTCTACTAACTATTGCTAACTTTGCAACTACGTCAACTTATTTGAACCCTAGCGGTATACTCTACTAATACTCTAAGGAGAGTTAGTAGACATGTAGGTGCAACCGTGCAACATTACTTATAGTCAACAGAATGTGTTGAACGGACCATCAAAATAAGCTGTCAAACGATTAATCGCGATTAATCGCAACCAAAATAAAAGTTTGTGTTCACATAATATACTTATGTGGGTGCATTGTATAATCATTTTATATATATAAATACATACACATGCTTGTATATATTTAAGAAATATTTTCATGAATATACTGTAGATTTATATATAATTAATATTATATATAAATATTTTATATATAAATAATATTTTTTCTTAAATATACATGCATGTGTGTGTGTGTGTTTATATATACAAAATAATTATACACAGTGCATCCACATATATTATGTAAACACAAACTTTTATTTTGGATGTGATTAATCGCGATTAATATTTTGACAGCCCTAAAATAAAGTGAAACCAAAATATATTTTAACATTATGCTCTGAGAAATATGGGTTCAATTTTGAACCTGCCTCAAAAAACCTAATATAGGCTGATTAAATGGCCAGGTGAATAAAACTATTACTGAAAAAACTTTCAAAAACATTGAAACCTAACAAAACAGTGTTAGTGACCTTTACTTTTGTTCCAATATAAACACCCAAAACACTTAAAAAGCAGCCTAGACCAATTTTCACCTGTGGATATTTGAGGAACTCTCTGAACACTGCAGAATAATGTGGAAAATTCACTTTGGGTGGTCGAGCATTAGCAGTCCCATGACACCTGCTGTACCAAGATCAGTCCATTCATCCATACAGAATATTCACTGATCATTTGCAACTTTTCACCATCCATCCATCCATCCATTCAGGGGAACAACTAGAACCTTGACCCCTGTGCTATACCAGTTGGGCCTGGGCGAGTAAAAATTCGGACCTGTGAATTTTCGCTTCGGGCCTGCATCCATCTATCCCTCTTTCTGTCAATCTCTCCTTCTCACTGGGTGGTAAGAGATGATTAGAGTGTGGGTTGGATGTTGGATTGTGCTGCTTCAGCGCTGAACACCCCTCCTGCCTCTGCTCTGTAATAACACAAAGTCTGTACAGGCTGTACAGCTCAGTGGCTCCAGCTTTGGGAAAATAAAGGCCTACGGGCCTGCCTGCAGACCCTAGTGTTGAGACTGGCCCACTGAAAACAAGCAGAGGGGGTAAGGAAATACCCCCCAGCACACGCAACCCCACTAACAACACCCTCGGCTACTAAGATTAGTTTTCTTATGACTCCGCATTTTTCTCCCTCGCTCTCCCACTCTTGATTTCTTATTGTCTGTCTGTCCGTATACCTCAGGAATTCCTCCCGTTTTGGGATTCTGCACTTGAGGGCTCTCCTCATGGTCTCCAGAAGCATTCTGGGAATGGAATACACAGCGCCTGCACAGAGGGACAAAGCGCTTGCCCAACGTGTGCATGCATGGGAGAGAGACCGAAAATCAAACTGCGTCGCACGATCTGATAAGATAGCGATCAATGGTGTCATCCACGATTCCATGACAACGAGTTATTGACCTAGATCGTACTGCCGATTCCTTATCAGTGCAAGCTAGTAAACTCGTATGACAAAATCATTCGATTGCATTTAGAAGCGCCTGTTGGCCAGTGTGTGTCTGTGTGTGTGTGTGTGTGTGTGAGTCTGAGTGTTTATTTCTGTGAATATTATTGCAGCTGGCTGAATGTTTATTGAAAACGCTGCGCTCCAAAGGACGGACGCCAAACTGCGGGCCTACATTTTAAGCGTCTCTTAGTCTTAATATCCTCTGTAATCTATCTGAATCTCACACTCTTTATTTGTGTCAGCGCATCTCCAACACTCTGTCTCTCATTCACATTCCTCTGGCTGATCTCGGAGTTGGATGGTAAATCATTAATTGTCCTTCCTTCTCTGCTGTGCGTCACATTTGACAGCCGTCAGTGTGACACTCATTTAATACCGGTTTCAATTGGCGGTTTCTGGTGGGGGAATGAGAGAAGTGGGTGGAGAAATTGATTTATTTGTTTAGTTCCTCCAAGGGGATTTTATAGAAACCAGCACATCCCTGATGGCACTGCCACTCCATATTATGGATCTGTCTGGTCACACACAAATATGCATTATGTACACACACACACACACTGCATGATTTATCGCTGGCATGGAGGCTTTCAGTCACATGAAACATATTGGCTCATATGTTTGTGTCAGGCTGTGTCTTGCAAACATGTGCATCTCTTATGAAGGCCTTAGAACATAAGAACATATTAAGAAACTCAGTCAAATCATAGTTTGCACATAGTTGGATACACATATGCACAGAAACAGCTTGGGCACACAGTTTATGAAAGTATCTGAATTTCATTTATTTTAGGATACCATATGATACTAATAAGATATTGATTTGATGCCAATCTTGATGTTGTGACACAAGGAAATTATGAAAAATGTTTCCAATGCCAGAATTCAAACAACAGCTTACTCATTTTGCGTTTAAGCAAAATGCAATCCGTTATTGTTTGCACTATTTCCAGGACAATTAAGCACATTTACATTTATTTATTTTCTGTTTTATTGTTGATTCTCATTTCTATGTTCAGTCAATTCTGTATTTCTATTTAAAAAAAAATAATATGTAGATATTCTAAAATTACAATGAATCGGTTTTTAATTCATAAAAGGCTACAAATGTTACATGATAAATGTATTCAATAAATAATTTATATATTTCAATGAATTACATGATTCATTTTTATCATGTTACAGTAATGAAAATTAAGGGGTAAAGTGAAAAATCCTGAAAAATCTTTAAAGTCCTTAAATTAGACATTATTATATACACGCTTTCTATAAAATATATTTTATTTGTAGATTAAATATTTGAAATACTTTTAAAAACTTGAAGTGGGCTGTTTAGACATTTATATTTATATAAAATATTTTATTTCACATAATAAATGAAAATGTATAAACCACACAGCCGTGTTACGTGATTTAATTTAAACAGTAAAAAGTATCCAAAACAGTATTTTTTTTTTTAATTTTAATTCATAAAATGATGTTAAATGCAAAATTAAACATCACGTGGCTTTACAATGTAAACTGTAAAAACGCAGCTTGGAGCTAATGGCACATGCCCGGTCTAAATCTGCAGTATTTCAAGCCAGATCGAAAGTGCCAAAAATAAACATCTCGTTCTAGACAGCGTCAAAGAAACTAAAAGGGATATAAAACATAACTACAGCATCGAAACATGCAACACTTATACTGCGCATTGAATAGTTTTGTACTACATACGGCCAAACCATGCCTCTCACACACTCTGAGCTAAGAAACCGCTGAATGTGAGGCCTCTGTGCCCATTTGCAGGCTAAAAAATGTAAACAACATTATCAGATGATTGGCCTCATTGAATCTAAACTCACGAAGACATTATTTTTCAGATGTGACTCAAACAAACTCATTGCCTGTGAAGAACAACATCATCTTTCCATGGCGCATTTCCCAAAGCCTCTCCAGAATTCGATAGCAACTTTACTTCAACCAGGAAGGAAACCAATGCGCAATGCGCTCACAGGCCAGAGCTGAATATGTCCCGAGTGTTTCTGTGCTCTCCGCTTCTGTTGTGCCCAACTCTCTTTCTCTCGCTCTCTCTTCAGGAACAAATAATTACAGTCACAGCATGTGATTTAACAGCGCAGAGATCAAATTCCACCGTGTTATAATCACTCGCTGTTCGGCTATTGCAGCAGCAAAAAAAGAGTGAAGCTAATGGCTGGGGGGCAGCAGAAAAGATTTGCTTTTGCTAGGTTACAGAGCAAGATCAGAATGGAAATCAAGGGAGCTCAGACCGATTTAGAGAAAGCAGGCGTGACGCACAGGTGGCTCGTCAATGTGAGGAATATCCTAGAAGCAAAGCAGGCTGAACACAATCATTTTGTGTTTTTGCGATAAGCCTACGCTCTATTTTTGGAAAGGCTTTTCCGTGAGAGCAATACTGAAGATGGAAATAGTGAGCGCACAGTAGAGCGTATAAAGCTGAAGGAATGTGTGAGATCCGAGCATGACTTCGCACTGCATGGTTTGAGTATGAGCCAAAACAGATGGAACAGACCCAATAAAGGTTTAGCCCAACACTGTGCCCTTTCACCACATGCAAACACACACACACACACACCTAGAAAGTCCTAAGTTCCCTATAGCCTACTGCCTACATAGGTTTGTTCCCTTCTATAGGTCAAGGAACTGTAACCGATCTGTATCAAAAGGTCACACTTAACCCCCATCTAAGCCAACGGAGACTTATGCCCACGGAAATAATTTTGTTTAACACCTTGCAGCAGCAGCACAAGTTCAGCGGCCAGTAGCAAAAAAAGAACATGATGTGACATTTAAGTACAAGTAATTTTATTAACAGAACAAGCATCAATAATAGATTAGGATAAATAGACTATTTTAACATTAATTTAGATGTTAAAATCACTGAAATCTGGGCCGTATGCCAAAATATTACAATCAAAACCCACGACTAACAGTACAATAGTAGGCTATGGGTTATACCAGTTCTTTGAAAAAGAAAGAAGCAATGAGTCACTGGACCACAACCTCATCTTACAGTTTTTCTCAATTGCTAAAACACTAAAATCCATTGGCTGAACAAAGTTCTCAGTTGCCTGAACTCATTTAGCTAATTGTGAAGTCTGAATTGTGAATCTCACTTAGACTTTTCAGCAAAACTCTGAACACATTCTCATTCTCAAAACACATTCTGCACTCTAATGCACATGTCATCCATACTGGTAAACACAAGTGGCAACAATCAAATCCAAATAGAAAACACATATCATTTGATTGAACACAACCACTCAAAACTGATTCAACCTGTTTCAAATGATGTGACACAACCAATATTAGCCAGTTCAGAGAGCAAACTGAACTGAGAGGTTGTTGAAGGTGGAAAGGAGAAAGTCTCAGAATGGATAGAAAAAATAATGTGAGAGGACGAGGACGTATGCGAGGTGGTCGACGAAGAGGAGGAGGGCAAGAAAGAGGAAGAGGAGAAAGAGGAGGAGGAAGAGGAAGAAGAGAAGGAGGAGGAGGAAGAGGAGGGGGGAAAGAAAGAGGAAGAGGAGGGGGGCAAGGGACAATATTGCTTGTGAAGTCGACGAAGTCATCTGGCATGACCCAGGCCAAAAACAAGAAGCACATTGATCAAATGTTTACTCCTTTCATTTGTGTCCCTTATTTCGTATATATCGTATACTGTAGTACAGTGCACTGCTGTAGACCGTACAATGAAAAAATATGATTTTTTTATATGAAATTCATTTGTTTTGACATATAGTTCTCCCTGAGAGCTATATGTTTTGAACAATGTGTTTTAAATTGTTTGGTGTATTGTTTTCTGACTGATTGATAGTGTATAGCATTTTAATCACTTTGTTTATGATTTGAGAGCAGTGTTTGATTTTGAACACAGGTAAAACTGTTTTGAGGTGAAAGTTTCATTTTGCAAGAGGAATCAGAGGTTTTGTAAATAGTGCTTGAAGATAAGGTTTTGTGTTTCATGTTTTCAGAAAATGGAGCAATGTTTCAGAAATTGTGTTTTAGCAATTGAGAAAAACTGTAAAGGGTTAGTTCACCGAAATATTTATGTCCCTCTATTTACAGCTGTGCAACTACAACTTTGACGCTTAAAAAAGTTAATAAAGAGATTGTAAAACTAAGCCATATGAATTGAGCGGTTTAGCCCAAATTTTATGTAGACACGATTGCTTTATATGATGAACAGATTTTATTTAGACTTTTATATACATATCAGTTATGGTAAACGGAAGCTCAAGCGTGCTCGCTCGACATGTGAGAACCAATGAGATTCATTCTTGTGTTACGCAGGATGTTTAAGCTTCTGCAAGAACCAATGAAGTTCATTCTTGTGTTACGCAGCACGTTTGAGCTTCTGCAAGAACCAATGAGGTTCACTCTTGTGTTACGCAGCACGTTTGAGCTTCCACAAGAACCAATGAGGTTCACTCTTGTGTTACACAGCACGTTTGAGCTTCCGCAAGAACCAATGAGGTTCACTCTTGTGTTACGCAGCACGTTTGAGCTTCTGCAAGAACCAATGAGATTCATTCTTGTGTTACGCCGCACTTTGAGCTTCCACGAGATCCAATGATGTTCATTCTTGTGTTACGCAGCACGTTTGAGCTTCCGCAAGAACCAATGAGGTTCACTCTTGTGTTACACAGCACGTTTGAGCTTCCGCAAGAACCAATGAGGTTCACTCTTGTGTTACACAGCACGTTTGAGCTTCCGCAAGAACCAATGAGGTTCACTCTTGTGTTACACAGCACGTTTGAGCTTCCGCAAGAACCAATGAGATTCATTCTTGTGTTACGCCGCACTTTGAGCTTCCACGAGATCCAATGAGGTTCATTCTTGTGTTAAGCAGCGCATTTGATCTTCTGCAAGAACCAATGAGATTCATTCTTGCGTTACGCAGCATGTTTGAGCTTCTGCAAGAACCAATGAGGTTCACTCTTGTGTTACGCAGCATGTTTGAGCTTCTGCAAGAACCAATGAGATTCATTCTTGTGTTACGCAGCACGTTTGAGCTTCTGCAAGAACCAATGATGTTCATTCTTGTGTTACACAGCATGTTTGAGCTTCCGCAAGAACCAATGAGGTTCACTCTTGTGTTACGCAGCACGTTTGAGCTTCTGCAAGAACCAATGATGTTCATTCTTGTGTTACGCAGCACGTTTGAGCTTCCGCAAGAACCAATGAGGTTCACTCTTGTGTTACGCAGCACGTTTGAGCTTCTGCAAGAACCAATGATGTTCATTCTTGTGTTACACAGCATGTTTGAGCTTCCGCAAGAACCAATGAGGTTCACTCTTGTGTTACACAGCATGTTTGAGCTTCTGCAAGAACCAATGAGGTTCACTCTTGTGTTACGCAGCACGTTTGAGCTTCTGCAAGAACCAATGATGTTCATTCTTGTGTTACGCAGCACGTTTGAGCTTCCGCAAGAACCAATGAGGTTCACTCTTGTGTTACACAGCACGTTTGAGCTTCCGCAAGAACCAATGAGGTTCACTCTTGTGTTACGCAGCACGTTTGAGCTTCTGCAAGAACCAATGAGGTTCATTCTTGTGTTAAGCAGCGCATTTGATCTTCTGCAAGAACCAATGAGATTCATTCTTGCGTTACGCAGCATGTTTGAGCTTCTGCAAGAACCAATGAGGTTCACTCTTGTGTTACGCAGCATGTTTGAGCTTCTGCAAGAACCAATGAGATTCATTCTTGTGTTACGCAGCACGTTTGAGCTTCTGCAAGAACCAATGATGTTCATTCTTGTGTTACGCAGCACGTTTGAGCTTCCGCAAGAACCAATGAGGTTCACTCTTGTGTTACACAGCATGTTTGAGCTTCCGCAAGAACCAATGAGGTTCACTCTTGTGTTACGCCGCACGTTTGAGCTTCTGCAAGAACCAATGATGTTCATTCTTGTGTTACGCAGCACGTTTGAGCTTCCGCAAGAACCAATGAGGTTCACTCTTGTGTTACGCAGCACGTTTGAGCTTCTGCAAGAACCAATGATGTTCATTCTTGTGTTACACAGCATGTTTGAGCTTCCGCAAGAACCAATGAGGTTCACTCTTGTGTTACACAGCATGTTTGAGCTTCTGCAAGAACCAATGAGGTTCACTCTTGTGTTACGCAGCACGTTTGAGCTTCTGCAAGAACCAATGATGTTCATTCTTGTGTTACGCAGCACGTTTGAGCTTCCGCAAGAACCAATGAGGTTCACTCTTGTGTTACACAGCACGTTTGAGCTTCCGCAAGAACCAATGAGGTTCACTCTTGTGTTACGCAGCACGTTTGAGCTTCTGCAAGAACCAATGAGGTTCATTCTTGTGTTAAGCAGCGCATTTGATCTTCTGCAAGAACCAATGAGATTCATTCTTGCGTTACGCAGCATGTTTGAGCTTCTGCAAGAACCAATGAGGTTCACTCTTGTGTTACGCAGCATGTTTGAGCTTCTGCAAGAACCAATGAGATTCATTCTTGTGTTACGCAGCACGTTTGAGCTTCTGCAAGAACCAATGATGTTCATTCTTGTGTTACGCAGCACGTTTGAGCTTCCGCAAGAACCAATGAGGTTCATTCTTGTGTTACGCAGCACGTTTGAGCTTCTGCAAGAACCAATGATGTTCATTCTTGTGTTACGCAGCACGTTTGAGCTTCCGCAAGAACCAATGAGGTTCACTCTTGTGTTACACAGCACGTTTGAGCTTCCGCAAGAACCAATGAGGTTCACTCTTGTGTTACGCAGCACGTTTGAGCTTCTGCAAGAACCAATGAGGTTCATTCTTGTGTTAAGCAGCGCATTTGATCTTCTGCAAGAACCAATGAGATTCATTCTTGCGTTACGCAGCATGTTTGAGCTTCTGCAAGAACCAATGAGGTTCACTCTTGTGTTACGCAGCATGTTTGAGCTTCTGCAAGAACCAATGAGATTCATTCTTGTGTTACGCAGCACGTTTGAGCTTCTGCAAGAACCAATGATGTTCATTCTTGTGTTACGCAGCACGTTTGAGCTTCCGCAAGAACCAATGAGGTTCACTCTTGTGTTACACAGCATGTTTGAGCTTCCGCAAGAACCAATGAGGTTCACTCTTGTGTTACGCCGCACGTTTGAGCTTCTGCAAGAACCAATGATGTTCATTCTTGTGTTACGCAGCACGTTTGAGCTTCCGCAAGAACCAATGATGTTCATTCTTGTGTTACGCAGCATGTTTGAGCTTCCGCAAGAACCAATGATGTTCATTCTTGTGTTACACAGCACGTTTGAGCTTCCGCAAGAACCAATGAGGTTCACTCTTGTGTTACGCAGCACGTTTGAGCTTCTGCAAGAACCAATGAGATTAATTTGTGTGTTACGCAGCATGTTTGAGCTTCCACAAGAACCAATGAGGTTTTTTCATAAAGCAAAAAAACACATTGCATACTCAAAAATTAGGCATGAAGGATTTTTTATAGTCACCTTTTCTCTCTTCTCTTCAGCCATCTTAGATTGATGCTTACCGAAACTGTCTCAGTGCATTCTGGGATTGCCTTTCACAGAAGTTACATGTGATGCTGCCTGTTGTTTATTCTCAGAACATGTCCTGGTTTTCCCCACTGAAGTGGCTGGTGTGGTGGGTATCTGTAAATTTGTCAGTGTGTGTTAAAGTATTGTTTGGCAGTTTTGTTGCTGGAACAGTGTAAATAACACTCCCACGCCAGTCACTTTTATCCCCTAACTCACTCTTCGCGATGACAGAACCGACAGTCTCTATCTCTTGCAGGCTGTCAGCCAGCCAAATATGACAGGAATGTGAAGGGAGGAAGGGAAGGAATGGGTTTGGGGTCGCACATTAGCTTTGGGACACTGAAGTCTGCAAATGCACTTGAGAATAAGCGTGCCAGTGCAGTCTCCAGGATGCTGGATTGGTGAGAAAAAAGCCACCTCAGCAAAATTTGCTAATTCTTCAACATATTTCACTGTTGATGCAAGCAAAAAAGAAAAATCCTTTAAAGCAGTTAAATGAAGACTTAAATCTTAGATTTTTCATATTGTTTTACATAAATGAACCAACGTGAACATAGAACAGTTGTGAATCTGATTTGTTATCAGACAGTTAAATATAACTTTCAAAAAAGTCCACCACAAATACCATCCCATTTAACAATGCTCAGTTCGACCTTCGCGGTCTTCGAAGGCATGACAGCCATGTCCCATGCAACCTCTAAAGTGCAATATGCTTGGACATATTGTTCCAGTTGTGGTCTTCAGTCCAATCAATCATGTTTACATGTCCCATTAAATGGATTAAAATCCAATCAGATTTAGCCCAGTCATTCCGATCAACATGGTTGACTTTTTTTATTTAGTTTAAATAACAGTTTGATTAAAACTGGATTAAGGTGGGGTGAAATGTGACACTACGAAATAGGGTGAATTCAGGTTGATAGGGACACTTTTTCCAAGTCTGTATGTCTACATAAAGTATGTGGGAGTGGAGTGCTTGAGATGCTCCTCAAGTTTACTACTAGTGGTCCTGTGTGTGTAATTCAGCATCTTAATTTCTTAAAGCCTTGATTGTCTTGTCTTCAGCAGCTCTATAAATGGGAACCAGGTCGTTCTGCTCTTTAACTCGCCAGCTTTTGCTTGCTTTTATTTTATTTTTCCTTCTTGCCACTCCATAAAACATTTTTTTTCCAAGTCACCATCCGAACCTGGTATTTTTGTTGCTGTTTTCTTGGAGGGAGAATGATTGTGTTTCACTTTGGAGGGCATTCACCCTTTCTCAGGGTTTCCCATTTATGGTTAAAGTCACACCATGAGTGTGTATCCATCCTCTCAACTGCAAAACCAAAAATATGAGTTTATGCAATGTGAATTTAGCCATTTGTGTGCTCTAGTGTCATTAGTGGTTCTTGTTATGGCTTTTTCAAAACCCCTAAACCTATGTACTAAACTTTGCCTTGTAACTTATAACAAAATTATTGTGCCATGGACATGTCCATCATGTGGTTTGTTTAGAGGAGGTGTGCAATTACTTTTTATTGTTATAAGACTATGAACGATAAAATGAAACAAAAAAAACCATTCATTTATCAGTAAGGAGATAGGGGAGACACATATAGACCAAAAGCCTCATTTGACTTTGTAAAAATCTAGTTTGTTGCTGAAATTCAATGTAATTCATTACAATACATCTTTAAAAAGTCTGTTAAAGTTTGGACATCTGCGCAAGACAAAATTTTGCCTACTTGTTCTCAGGGAGCAGCTGCTTTTCAGGAACAAACTGGAACAATGCCTGTCAATAAATCTATGGCAGCGGTTCATCCGTGAGGGATGCTGTGGGTTAGTGTGTAAAGAGGGTTTCTTGGGAAACATCTGGAGCTAAATTCCATTAAACACTCAAATGAGGTTTTGGCTATGTGAGAGTCAGCGGGGAGCACATCCCTCAACCTTTTATCTTAGAGAGAGAAAGAGAAGGAGGGAGAGAAAGATACAGATGGGGGCAAATGAAAGGGTGCAGGATGGAAAAATACAAAGGCAGAAGGGAGGAGGATGGGATCTGGTAGGGGGCATCTTGCGGTAATGTTGGGCCTAAAACAGACTCAATGCAAGTGTGTGAATTCAAATGCTTTTATGAACTGTGAAATCAAGCTAACATGTGCAATTAATGCAACACTTGAACATGTTGCATTCACATCCACATGGGGCACTATAGTTTTTTTATTTTCTTTAATTCAACAATGATGATTTAAATTGATCAAAAGTGACAGTAAAGACATTTATAGTGTTACAAAATATTTATATTTAAAATAAATGTTGTTCTTTTGAACTTTCTATTCATCAAAGAATCCTAAAATGAAAGAGAGATGGGAGGAAAAAATATGTTAAAGGAGTAGTTCACTTTAAAAAAAAAAAAAAATGGCTGATAATTTACTCACCCCCATGTCATCCAAGATATCCATGTCTTTCTTTCTTCAGTCGAAAAGAAATTAAGATTTTTGATGAAAACATTGAAGGATTTTCTCCATATAATGGACTTCATAGGGAACCAAACGGTTCAAGGTCCAACCCAGCAAACACAGAACGTTCTCCTAACATTTCCGAATGGTCCCATGAGGTTATTTTTTTTGGGGAACCAAACAAGAACGTTATAGGAACGTTCCGTGTAGGTTATTTTTAGGTTCCATTTTTATAACGTAAGGAGAAAGTTACGGGAACATTCCCCTAACACTAAAGGAAAGTTCTAGGAACGTTCTGGGAACCAAAAACTAACGTTCCCAGAACCTAAATTTGTTTGCTGGGAAATGAGAGTTTTAGTGCAGCTTCAAAGGGCTTTAAACGACACCAGACGATGAATAAGGGTCTTATCTAGGACCCTTCGAGTCATGACTCGAAAAAAGATTTGTTCATTTTGATGAACGAGTTCGAAGAGGAGGGCCACGAACGTGTATCACAGAACAGAGATAGGTGAGCATTTGAGCTTATAAAACTTAAACTTTTTTAATTATTTTTGAAATGACCGATCGTTTCGCTAAGACCCTTATTCATCGTCTGGCGTCCTTTAAAGCCCTTTGAAGCTGCACTGAAACTGTCTTTTGGACCTTGAACCGTTTGGTTCCCATTGAAGTGCATTATATGGAGAAAAATCCTGGAATGTTTTCATCAAAAACCTTAATTTCTTTTCGACTGAAGAAAGAAAGACATGGACATCTTGGATGACATGGGGGTGAGTAAATTATCAGCAAAAGTTTTTTTCAAAAGTGAACTACTCCTTTAATGCTTTTGCAAAGTTTTGAGTTCTTTGCTAGCGAACGCTTGCAAAGGTTTGTTAAAGAGATTTGTTACTGTCATCTTGAGAAAAACAATGTTTCTGGAATATTATAACCTTAAGTTAGATTTTACTCATAAACTGTTCGATGAAAACATTATCATTTTGAAAAGCAAACACTTTCACTCACTATTGAGATAATGGATACATTCATGGATACATTCTCTTTTTACATCTGATGTTTAAAAGTAGATACTGAACAAACTGAATAAGAATGTTAAGACACACCTTGTTTTATGTGTTTCCAGCCGCCACTTTGCTTTCCGTATGTGTATCCCTCAGAGGCCAGTTCAGCAATTCAGTTCAGCCGGTCCTGGCTGTGGAGATGTTTTAGGGGGGCCGGTTCCTGGAAATCATATCCAGGATGTACTCTTCTTCTGTGAAATATAACAATGGAAGGATCCTCACAGAAGGATGTTCTGAGCTGTCCACGGAAAATTCAGGAACCCAAAACACGGCTCAAGAGCTGATGGGATTCAGTATTATTCAGTGCGAAAAACAGAGAACATTTTACTGTCGCTGAAAATTGAAAGTGCATTCATTCATTTATTCATTAATTCGTTCATACATTCATTCAATCATTTAAGCATTCAATAATTCATTAATATATGCATTTATTCATTCACGCATTCATTCATTCATTCATGTATTCATTCATCCGTTCGGTCATTCAAGCATTCGTTTATTCAATTATTAATGGATCCGTTCATGCATTCGTATTAAAGCTACAATAACTAAGATATGGATGCAGCTAGAGGGCGCTACATTCAAAACAACAACGGCTTTGCTTGATGACGACGCGGAGGAACGTGGAATGATGGGAACTGCTGTTTTCAACTCCACCGTGGATAAATCAGTCAGACGCGAATCGAAAATTAGTTGTCTTGGATGAGGTAAAGTTAGATTACTATAAACGTTGCGTTTAATGACATGCTTGTTTTTCATTAAACTGAAATAACCGCAAGAAAAGTCAGGTTTAAAAGTAAATTAGTTATCACAGATGTTACTGTACGAGTCACTGGACGAAGCTATGGTGGAGAGGGTTTGAAAGGGCAGGTCTCTTGCAAGGAGTTGACGTGGCTGGTCCTCCTTGGTAACTTTATAAAAATAAAAAATCAATTTAAATGTACATTTGACACATCTTTTCATGTCGTGTAAGTATGCAACCACAGCTACAGTTTCACAAAATTAACGTTAAGGGGGTCGCACACCGGACGAGAAGCTGCAGCGCCGTGTCGCGCCACATCTTTAAAATACGAACACATTATTATTATCTATAAGTGTACACATACCGGCGGCGCCCAGCAACGTCTCAGGACCGTGTTCAAAATCCTACTGCGCCACAGAGCGCCATTTACATAGTTTTATATAAAATTCTTAATTATTTTTGTCTCAAATCGTTGCTAATGGATCCTGACTTCGCCCTATGCTGCAATATGCATTTAGTTTTGCAGTCATTTACAGAAATCAGCTGCTTGAATGACAATTGCTGATGTTATTATTATGTTTTTCAGGTGAGATTCTCAGTTCATTCAGTGAACGGATGCTCTGAGGTAAAGTTTTCAGAATGCAGACTCAGCAACGATTGTATTTAATTGTACAGTACAATCATAACAGAACAGACATTATCTTCATTTCCTGTCATACATAACAATATTGCTGGCCATACACTGATGAGAAAGTGCACGTCCGGTCTGCGATACTGTGGAGTTGTCCTAAACGTGGCGCAGCGCTTCTCGTCCGGTGTGCGACCCCCTTTACAGCCAACAGTTCACATTCCGAGAATAAATGAAAAGAATAATTGTGCTCCATTCCATAACAAATGCGCGAAACAAGCTGACGTTTGTTGCTTGATAGACGCTAACGCACAACTACAACTACCGCATTTGTCCAGGACTACACGTAGTACGAGGCTACGAGCGGAAACCGAGGTAAACGGATATGATGCAATTGACTGGCGACTCACAGCTCACCCCTGCTCATACGCCCCGTTTCCTTGGTTAAAATCTCAATTTTCTCGTGATTTAAACATTGTTTGAAACATTTGGAATATTGCGAGTTATCATCTTTACTAAATATATAACACTGTCCTTGTGATTTTGGAATATTTTAATGCAAAAATCTTAGGTATTCCACCTTTGATTCATTTATATTTATGCATTCCTCCATTTATGTATCCATTCATTCATTTGTTCATACATTTAATTCATTCATTCATTCATTCATGCAAACAAAATCAATTTTTTGGGTTCATTCATTGAACTGAATAATGGTGCTTCCAACAATGGTGTAGAATAGTTTACTCTGAGCACTATTTAGCATGTTTTCCATTCCTTCAATCCATACTGAAGATACTCAATCCCTCAACATCATCACAAACAAATATGAAACACAAAGATTCAGATTATAGGAGCACCAATGATCATTGTTGCTATTCAGCTTGTAGGCACCCTATCAATCTCATTGTCACCTCAAAACCTTGGAACTAGAGGGTTTCAGCTTTAAATAAATCCTGGAAAAATGCTCACTCGTCATTGTGCTGCATTTTTGATTTTATCAGTATTGGATCAGGAGTTGCTAAATTCTTGATAATTATGTGTAACCATCGACTGCTATTCGTGAAATTGAAACAATTTGGCCACAATAAAAGCAGCTAAATGCAAACACACAAATGACTCGCTGTGGAAAGCTGGATCTAATGATCGAGAAGGATGACTCATCTGGGGGCGATAAAAACTTGATTACTTTTTTATTAGATTTTCTTTTTTTATTAAAATGCATTCCACTTGAAGGACTTCTTACACATGATTTATTCGATTATATATCTGTTCATGAGAAGAGTTAAGGACTGAGGAAGATATACAGTGAGATTCATCAAAATGTGGTATTATGCGGCTGCATGTTAGTTACACATTCTTCCTAAATCCAAAACATCAGCACTAAAAGCCCTTAGAAAAATAAATGATTTTACAACCAGTGTTGTTGAACTAATGATGTTATCCGGGGTGATTGGGATGTAGTCACACAGCAAGTGGTCAGGGTTGTGCAGTTCAATGGTCTGCATCGTGGACCTTCTTTTTCGTTCTCTTTTTTCGCATGCAAATATTTCACACTCCTGGCTAAGCCTGAATTTATTGACTCTAAGCAAATACTAAACATGATTAATGGACATGCACACAAGCAGACATGCACACACATTTGGACATTTGACAAATCTTATAATTAAAGTGATATATGTCATGTAGGTCCAAACCTGTTTGACTTTTTCTTATGTAGAACACACAAGAAGATGTTTTGAAGAATACTAATGATTCTCTCCATTCAGAGGGTTTGGGTCAGTTTTTTTTTTTTTTTTTTGAAAGAAATTAACACTTTTATTCATTAGTTAATGTTACTTAGTTAACATGAATAATGAAAAATACATCTTCAACATTTACTGAAACACTATTTTACAGTGTCCTTGTTACATATGTTACATGTATTTACCATAGTAATAACAGTAAATTATGCATAATTACATGCAACTAACTTAATTTTACTCAGTACCTAAATATATAATTACACTGTTACAAGACACCTTAAAATAAAAAGTAACAGCATCTATTAATCTGTTAATATTAATTTCCACATTTACGAATACATTAAATTGAATATCGCATTTGTTTACATTAGTTAATGCACTGCGAACTAACATGAACAAACAATGAACAGATGCGGTATTTTAATTAATATGAACAAAGATGAATAAATACTGTAACAAATGTATTACTCATTTACTAGCTCATGTTAATAAATACTAATGTTAACAAATGAACCTCATTGTAAACTACTACCAAAATTTATAAAAATGTAAGCAATATTAATAAGTTAATATCTTTTCAACATTGATAATAATGATAAATGTTCATTGAGCCCCAAACCATCATATTATAATGATTTCTGAAGGATCAATAGACACTGAAGACTAGAATAATGGTGCTGAAAATTCAGCTTGGATATTTATACTCCTTTTGTGCTCCACCGAATAAAGAAAGACAGTGCGTGGGTGAATAAATAATAACAGAACTAATGATTTTGGGTGAACTATCGCTTTATGAATAATCATTTTTTCAGGCAAAAGTAAAAAGAGAAAAGCAAAGGTGAGAAACCCCACTATCAAGGCTAAACAAACAGTTTCACAGGACTGCACAGCTACACCTCTCAAGACCAACTTCCTGTTGAAATGGTTACATCCTTGCAAAAAGTGCATATGAAAGCCATAGCATGTATGTGTGTCCGTGTGTCTATTAAAAATGGCAGGGTGTGTATCTGAGGGCAAGTATCTGCGTACGAGTGGAAGAGACAGCCTGTGGTGTGTGTAGAGTTAAGGAGCGTGGGTGTGCACGTCTGGGTCTGGTTTGGGCTTTTCTGAAGCGATTTGTAATGATATGCTACTCTGTCTGTACAACGTGTATTTGTGCCCCAGTGAGACATAGAGAACATACTCTCATTAAGTTAAAAGGATGGCGTCCAACCACAACGACTTTAGGGCAAACGCGCACACACATATGCCAGTCCACTGGCCAGCACAAATTCAAATGGGATTGCCGGCACAGACACACAAACACACTTATTGCCAGTGCCATAAAAAGCAGAGAATTTGGACAAATAACATTTCCACCATCATATTAGGGTTACTTGAAAGAGACTGAATGGAACTACAGGACTGAAAGAAAATCAGCATGTTGAGTTTCAGAAAGCTACTTTTTTATGGGATTTTCATCATTGTCCGTATTTTAAGAATTCAGATTGCACTCTTCTATTAATAAAAATCACATCACAGATTAATTACATTTATTTCAATAATGAATATTTGTTTAGCTTCCCAAATGCTGCTGGCATTGACTTTTCATCATACTACTATTGATTATATTGCCAATGTGTATGTGCTTGTAACCGCATGTGCGATTTTCACACGTCATATGGTGTGACATAGGTCCTGCAGTCCACGGGTATCAGGAGATCGAATCGGCCAATCAGAGGGACTTGAATAAAACGGATGCAATCTGTCAGTCAGCCCACTGTGGTGAAAGTAATGGTGATATTCCTCCCCCATAGTCGTGACGCTTCAGAGTTAAATAATTGTGTGTGCTCTAACACACACACACACACACACACGTTTCCAAATTTTATGGGGACTCTCCATAGATGTAATGGTTTTTATAACGTACAAACTGTCCCCTTACACTAACCCTCACAGAAAAGTGCAGTGATTATTGTGATTTATTAGCTGATTTTCTCATAGGGGCTGAAATAATGTCCCCACAAGGTCAAAATGTACTGGTATTACTATTCTCGTGGGAACATTTGGTCCAAATAAAGTATGGAATACCAAGGACAGACACACACACACACACACTTCACTCTGTTATAGACAGTTGCTCTCTCCTTTAACAGAATGACATATTCAGCATATTCAGCAAAAATCTATTGTATTTTTCTATTGTCTATTGTAAAATATCTATTGTAAAATCTATTGTCTATTTTTTTACATCTATTGTAAAAAAAAAACCTGTATTTAGCAGTTTTTTTTAATCCAAAATAAAATAATAATGACCATTTTTGCAATTCGAGTCTCACTGTCTGAGCTGATCTTAAAACATATATACATTATACGCATCAAATTTAAAGGGTTAGTTCACCCAAAAATGAAAATTAAGTCATTAATTACTCACCCCCATGCTGTTCCAACCCCGTAAGACCTTCGTTCATCTTCGGAACACAAATAAAGATATATTTGATTGAATCTGAGAGCTGGATCAGTCCTATATAGACTGCCTAAGCGACTGGCTCTTGACGGCCCATAAAGTCATTAAAGAAAAGGTTTAAATATTCCATGTGCCTACAGCGGCTCAATTATAAGTTTATCAAGCGACGAGAATACTTTTTGTGCGAAAAAAACATAAATAACGACTTTATTCCACTATTCCATTACTTCCTTATGGGCACATGCGCGAGAACTGAGACGAGGACGTTCTCATTCTTCTACTTCTTGTTACCGGCTGCTCACCGCTTAGGAATTTTACCGCCACCTACCGTATAAAATGATGATCCATATATAAGGCGCTCCGGATTATAAGGAACACTGTCGTTTTTTGAGAAGATTAAAGGCTTTTAAGTGCACCTTATAGTGCGGAAAATACGCAAATTGAAAAGCGTATACCGTATACAGCGTGCATCTTCCTCTGCTTGTAAACAGAAAGTTTTGCGCTTCCAGCTATATCAGCACATCATCTTATACGGTAGGTGGCGGTAAAACTCCTAAGCGGTGAGCAGCCGGTAACAAGAAGTAGAAGAATGAGAACGTCCTCGTCTCAGTTCTCGCGAATGCGCCCATAAGGAAGTAATGGAATAGTGGAATAAAGTCGTTATTTATGTTTTTTTTTCGCACAAAAAGTATTCTCGTCGCTTGATAAACTTATAATTGAGCCGCTGTAGGCACATGGAATATTTAAACCTTTTCTTTAATGACTTCATGGGCCGTCAAGAGGCAGTCCCTTAGGCAGTCTATGTAGGACTGATCTAGCTCTCAGATTCAATCAAAAATATCTTTATTTGTGTTCCGAAGATGAACGAAGATCTTACGGGGTTGGAACAGCATGGGGGTGAGTAATTAATGACTTAATTTTCATTTTTTGGGTGAACTAACCCTTTAAGTCATTTGTAGATATCCTGATTACAACAAAACAACAAAAAACTTAATGTAAAATTAAAATACTATTCAATCTCAAAAAATAAAAATTTTGTCTCAGAAAATCTTGATGACACTGATGTTTACAAAAATTCTGTCCAATCAAATTCTCCATACAGTGAGACTGTCCACTTCCAGGGAAGTGAGTAGTGATGCTAACTATAGGAATGTGCCCAAATAGTTTATGCTATTGTGAGCTACTTGTGTACACTAATATAACTGAGAGAAAGTGTGTCAGGAAAAGTGAGTCGTAGTGAGTGTGTGTTATTTTTTAATGTGTCATGCCTTGTGCTCTCAATGCTAATGTAATGTCCCTCAGCTGGTTGCAAACCAGCATGGCTGTTCATTGAGAACTAATGAAAAACATGAATGCGTAGGCATTAATGCACACCAAACAAGAAAACTTGAATATTTGTTTTTACAATCCATTTGTGGAAGGAATTTGTTCAGTTAGTATTTAAAGCTGCAGTTGAAGTCATGTCATTGGATGACCAAATGAAACGCTTACAGGTCAGACCAGATTAAACGCTCAAATGAGGATTTCTATTGCCAACTTCATAAGAGGATTTGCTTACGTACAAACACGCACATCTATAGCACCTGAGGAAATGTCATCTAGTGTCATGTGAGAGTTCTCTCTGTTTGTCCGAGTTCATGAAAGCTTGTATTTGTACATAATTTCATTAACTGGGCAATGAAAGCTTTACTACTGGCCCTTCACCTTTGAACTCTGGACACATTCTCCCTCTGACCTCGTCTCTCTGTCGCACACGTGTAAGCTTAACCTTGACTTTTTGCAAATGCTGACTCCAATAAAGTGTGGATATCTGGCTACCAGACAGTAGAGCTGCCACATACTGCAGATGGCAGTTTAAAACAGTGAAATGTCACGCAGACCGATTGAGTGTCATGGGACAAATCTTTATAGCATCTCACTTTACCGTCTGTATCCAGACCCTCCTCGCTGTGATTTATGATTATGATTCATGAGGTTTCAGTATATAATGATTCTTAATTTGGGCTCAATTAAATAATGGCGAATTTTTGTTTAAACTCATTCAACTTTCAGAAACACAAGCAATGCTTCTCATTGCAACTATTACCCTAATATTGTAATCACACACTGCAATCATACCTTACATGTTCATTACGTCAACTGAACTGAAAAGCCTATGATGTTTACTTGCATACCACATAACCTGTATTATCATATAGCTGTATATTACTGCCATACGGACATTACTTTGACACACTCATATCTGACTGATAACAGAACACGTCCTGCTTGTAACATTAAAACATTTTTTGTATAAGCATTTTTTGTGAAGCTGCTTTGAGACAAAAGTCTATGTATTGTGAAAAGTGCTATACAAATAAACGTAAATTGAATTGAACTGAAAATATCATTTTTAGTGAAAGTGTACAATTTTAAAATGTTGTACTCTATTGTTTTTTTTTTTTTTTACTGATTTCCCACCCAACATTTTTTCATTTAACAACATTTTTGTTAAATGAATTAAAGGTGTAAAAAAATTATAGTATCTATTAACAGAAATGCAATATGACATCCATATGTGTGGTGTATAAAGAACTTACTTAATGAACTGTAATGTTTTTATTACCTTAGAATGAGACCTTTATATCTACATAACCGCAGACACCCCCTTCTATGAAGGTCGACAGATTGTGACGTCATGTTTCTACGGTAGCCAAAAGCAAACAAACGGCGTTACAGAGCGCGATTCGTCAGTACCTTGAAAGAGAAGCCGCAGAAAGCTAGAAGCCATAGACATGGTGAGTAGTGACTTTTCCTTGTCAGTGGTGTAAAATATGTAGTTGGATTGTTTCATGTAACTTAGTTTTCCCTCGCTGTGTTATGGCTTTGCTATGTGGGGATAAATGTGCTGGTTACGTTCATGAGACAGCTGATTAGTACTCTTGTCATTGACTGTAAAACAGTATGTTACAGGAATCACCAACCTGTCGATCGTGGTCGACAAGTCGATCTTGGAAGCATTTTATGTCGATCGCGAAGAGTTTTCAAAATCATAGAAAAAAGCCTATTGTGTGTCGTAAATGGTGTCTAGGGGATGCGGAGGCGCGCACGCTGTTACAATATGCCACGTTTGCCGCGCGCACCTTTGCACTCACGCTGAGGTGTCGAGTTTAAACAAGGCTTTACGCTTTAACCAGCTCAGCCACAGTAACAGCTCATATTAGCCAGCTAAACTTTTACTACCCTGTTAGAGAAAATATAGTTGCATAGTAGGGCTGGGCAAAAAAATCGATTTTTCGATTAATCGTTTTTTAAAATGTGGTCGATTTAAAATCGATTCTCAACGGCCACGAATCGATTTTTTTCCATATAAAGGGCTCGCGGACGCGGTGCTGCATCTTCTCGTCTCTCTGCACTAGGCAAGCGCTAAGCGCTGCAGCTGTCGATACACACACGCGTTTAGGAGTCGGGACACGACGGAATATTCACTTGCACAATCGGGCCAGCATTGCATCGTAACCTATGATCGTAACTAACATTTATTATTTATTTGCTCAAGCAATGTTAAACCATCCCGTGCTCGCGCACTCTCAGAGATTTCTTTCACTGCGTGCACAGCCTAAATCCGCCTCACAAACAGCTCGCCAGAAACAAAAGTTTTATCCCTGGATTATATCGCTTTAACAGTTAAAACACGCAACATTATATCAAAACTCTGGTCTTGGTGAGTAACCTCGTAAAGACAGTCGGTAATGTCTTAAATTAGCATTAAACGCGTGTGACAGAAAGTTAATGAAACAGTAATGGATTCGCACACTAGTTCTTAAAGTGAACGCAGCCATTTGTGTCAGTCATTAATTCTGTTGTCATAACAACAGAATATAGTATTAATTGTAAGCAATCAGAATTAATAGCCTTTGTATTTAATTCAGTCTGGACTAAAAAGACTATCCAGTGTTATTTTACATTGGATTACTTTATTCAGTTTCTGTAGTATATCTGACAAACCCAAAAAACTACCCCAAAATGTCTCTTAATTTTTGTTTTTATTCTATTGTATTTATTTGTGCTACTTTTTTCAATTTAATTCAAAGATTGAAATCAAGCATCCATACATAAACTCTTAACAAAAAAATACATTAACATTTAGGTAAGATCAATGTAAAAAATGTCTAAATATTTATATATTTATCTATCTTACACATAAAATAACATGATACTGTTTGATCAAGCTGTGCGACTGTTCTGTGCGACTGTGCGACTCTTTTTTGCATATTGCATCAAAATCTTTGTATGCATTTAGTGTACCTAAAATAAAAAGTGTTTTATATATAGGTTTATGGCTCTTAATTTTCTTGTATTAATTAACCACTAGTAAACTTATGTCCACTGTTCTTTTTTATAATTATAAATATAGGATTTTTATTACATCTTCATTATAGTTGAAACGAGAATCAAATCAGGAATCGAGAATCGAAAATCGAATCGAGAATCGAAATCGAATCGAACTGAGAGCTTGCGAATCGAAATCGAAATTGAAATGTGAATCGATACCCAGCCCTATTGCATAGTTTCATGTGGTTATTCACCCTCACTCTATTATGGGTTTGCTATGTGGGGAGAAATGTGCTGGTTACGTTTGTGAGACAATCAGCTGATTACTATTTTTATATTATATATTAAGACCCTTGTTCCTCACCTGACTATGGCTTTGTAAACTTTATCCATGATGTGGTCTATAATGGACTGGTACAGAAACAGTGACAATGTTACACACTCTTGATATGTTTGTCCCATTTTAGCCACCGTAGCTTCTTCGAAAGGGAGGGGTGAGCAGTGGGCTGAGCTCACAACCAAACCGCTAGATGTCGCTAAAAATCACACTCTGCACCTTTAATTCATTTTAATTTATTGTTGTCATAATTATTTCATTTTTATGGACCTTTAGTTTGTATTTCCAATTACCTGCTTCCTGTGTTTCCTTTGTTCTAGTTCCCTGCCATTATCTGTTGTCATGGCGATTCATTTCATGAGCACAGCTGTCTTCATTTAGCCTAGTTCTCTTTGTATTTAGTTCTCTTTGTAGTTCTCTTTGTATTTAAGTCCCTGAGTTTGCTTCAGTCGTTGTCTATTGTTGATGCTAAGTTTAATGCACGCTGTCTCGTTCTGTTTGGAAGCTAACTGAGTTTTGTTTAATAAATATTGACTTTTTCTTGTGAATCTAACCTTAGTCATCTTCACTGGACAAACGCATATAATTTATTTAATTCAATTAAATATTACTCCATTTACACTACTGTTATTTTTTTACTTTTATTTTACTCTGTGCAGTTTCACATTGTTTGCTGATATGCTGCAAATATTTTGCAATAGAAATGTGTCGTTTTAAGTGTATACTGTAAATAGTTATCTTATAAATTGTTTTGTGTGGTATACCAATACTGTAACTTGATTTGGACAGTTTTAATGAATGATGGTGATACCGTATAATTTAACATACAGCCCATTCTCACCCCCAAGGCGTCACTTAACTAACTGACGTCTTGGGAAGCATTTGGACATGCTTCAATATCTGACGCTTTAGGCGCCCTTTAGCGTCAGTTAGATGACGCCCTAGGATCGCGTGTACCCTACCCCCACCCCACACCTAAACCTAACCGCGTCCTCTAACTGGCGCTTTCCTTTAGTGTCAGTTAGATGACGCCGTAGGATCGCGTCATGTAATTGACGCTAAAGGGCGCCTAAAACGTCAAATATTGAAGCATGGTCAAAGGTGACGCCTTGGGGTGAGAATGCGTTGTAACATATGATAATGTAAATTTGAAATGTTTGTCATGATCCTGGTATGTTCCTCGCTCTTTTTTTTTCCGCTGCGTTCCAGGCAGGTTTTTGAGCACATAAATCACAACTTCAAACCACGACTCACGACTTTGTATCATTCAAGGCTAGTCACGAACTACCTGAGCGCAAGGAATTGTGGTAACTAGATGTAAACAAACCAGCATGGCAGACTTTACGAGGCTTATGCACATTTGTAATAATTTCTGCCGCCAAAGGTGCTTACTCCTTGTTTATTTGAGGGAAACGGAGGAGGAAAAACGGTGCATTAGGCAAGATAAGCTGTTATACATTTTATTTTACTTTATTTGAATTTTTGGAAATGTATTTGGTATTAATTTGCCCTTGCACTGATTTCCAGTACACGAGAGTAGATGTTAAAAACTTCATGCTCTTTTGTACTCGGCTTTCGACAAGACTAAGACGTAGCTTTACAGTAACCTATGCTTCCCCATCCATTTACACTTCTTTCCATATGGTGATGTGAATTTCCTTCTGTCCGGCGTTAATGGCTGCAGTGTAATTGGCGCATCAGCACACGCGACGGCTGCAACTACAGTATGGTCTCCCCAGTGGACCAACACGACAACTGTCTGGATTGAGCCGACATTTCTAGGGTCTTCAAGTGGGCACCTTCCATCCTCAGTGTTTCGTCGACTAGCCTACGACTCCTCAAGACAGTGACTCTGGCGTCCCAAAGTCACCCCCATCCGTCCCCCACTCCACTCAGCCCAGCGTATTTTTGACCTTTACAGCCCACCTGCTGCTGAGGTTGCCCCTTCCTCATAGTTCACATGTGACCTAACCACAATATCTCCGCAACCCAACCATACGTGCCAACTTGTTTGACTAAGGCTGTCGAGCCCCCACTGTTCCGTATGGCGTTCTACCTACCACCTGGTGTTTTTCAAGAATTCTACGAAATCTTAGCATGGCGGCCTGTACACAGCCAGCCAGAATGTCTCCGTCTCAACCACAGCCAGTTGCTGCTCCTCTCTGCTGCTTCAGATAAGTTCTTTACTGTGCGACACAAGTCTTGGCCATTGAATCCGACATCTCTGAGGAACCGGGTTGCAGAGTGTGCCACAAATGCTCGACAAACCACTTCCACTGGATAAACCTGGACTCTCCATCCTCGCTGTTCTGCTTCAGTGGCCAGATAAGCATACCGCAGTATCTGCCTCTCATAAATGCCTCATCTACAGCATCCTCCCATGGCACTGTTATCTCTATCAGTTGAACAATGCCTGCTGATCCAGACCACAAAACAATATATGGTCGTAGTGGTGGCAATCTCAGGTGGAAAAATAAGCCGTTGATCAAGATAAGTCAGCATTTTCCAGTCCCTAGCAGCTTCCAGTTGTCATAAGCAAGAATTGGTTTTAACATTCAACGGACTGAAAACTAGTTAACATCATATTGTCCGAAAGTGTATTCACACCGTACCGCCTGCAGAAACACTGCCATTGTTGTTTTGTATGGTTTCGTGGGCTATGTGACGTCAGAGTTCACGGATTGGAAATCACGGGTTTGACTGCCGTTCCAGTGCACTTTCACGGGTATAAGGTTGGAAAAACACTGGTTACAGGTTGCCTGGAACGCAGCATTTCTTCCCCTGCTTCCACACACACACACACGCACACACTTACATGCACTTTCTTTCATACTCAGCTGTTCCTCATCTCCCTATGCAATCAGTATCTTCGTTTCCACACGTTGTCCTCTCTTTATCTCTACACATGCGTTTTATATTCACGGACATGACCATTCTGAAAGCAACTTTAAAACTTTTACAGAGATCTTAAAGAAAAGCCACAAAGAAACCTTTCTTTAAAGTGAATTTCGTTTTTCACTAATCTTAATTTCAATCAATGTTTCATCAACCAATGGGCTCTATGCACAGCTGCACTACTTCCTGAACTTCAGCCAGCTCATTGTTTCCTGTCTGCCATCATTGGACAATTTGATTAATTCAGGTGTGTCTGACCTCAGTAGTCACAGCAACAATAATAGTACTGTTATTCTGCAGCAGTCGGGGTGATAGAAACTGTCGGATGTTTGCTGGATTAGGGAGATCGTGCAGTCATGCATCATCACCTATCCTTTGTAAGTTATGAAGCAAAAAAAAAAAAAAAAAAAAACGTTCATTTTGTTTTTATCTGTGATGTAATAAAAAATAATGTGATCAGATCACATTTGATAAATGTTTTTTTTTTTTTTTTTTCTCGATTTAGTTTAGGGGTGTGGGTATGACAATCTAAAACACATGGCAAAAAAGCATAGACCAGACTCGAACCAGAAGTTGAACCGGCATCGTCGTCATGTTTAAAGCAGAAGAAGGTGGATAAACTTTGAACACGTTTGTGATCGTTCTCTATCTCCGAGTCTTGTCTTGTCCAATCTGATCTTCATTGCCTACTCGTCTACATTCTACGTTTGTGTGTTTGTGCTAAACTTGTGCCAACTTATATTGGCTTCTATACTCTATGGCTATACTAAAGAAACGTTACTCACAAACACAGACAAAACAGCCACCCGTCATTTTGTTTATGCTTTTTTGTTTACTATATTAAATAAACATAACTATATATAAAATAACATCTAAACATATTAAAGTTTCGTTTCAAAGATGACAGTAAATTTGGAAGACTATGCCATAATCCCGTTTTTATCTGCTTTAAATCTCCCCAAACCGTAAACTAAAAAAGCAGCCTTGTGTCAAATGCAGAACTTATGCGTGCATATGGCCTATACGCAGTAATTAGGAGTTTATTGAAGCAAAATACATAGTTAATAGTTAGTTAATAGTGAGAATTGGACCCTAATCCATCCAATGCTATAATGTGTAAACATGGTAAAGTACAGTGTTGGCCTATAGCTTAGTGTGCAATTTTCAGTAAGTAGTAAATTGGTATTTTATTCCAAACATATAGCCAACATGTTTGTGGGGGTTTAATTTATTTGTTTCTGCTTGTGTGTAGTTTTTGCAAAGAGGCTTGTTTTTTGACACTTTTATCATAACATATACATTACAAACCATCAGAATCAGTCAGGAGTGCACAATTCTTGAGGCAATGAGAATTTAGAACATTTCAGGAATCTAAATGCTGTGGCATTTATACACACAGAGGAGCTCTAACTCTCTCTCTCACACACATACACAGGGCCTGCTTCCCTCATAAGCACATGTATTCTAGGAAACTGGCACAGAATTTGGGTAGTGTGCTGGGGATTTGTTTCTGTATTTCACACCTTTCATTCCCTTTTACAAAATAAGTCTGCTTAATTGTTTTAAATATGCATTTGTAGTGTACTTCAAATCTTATGTCAATTAAAAAACTTGCAGATAATAAATTATTAATGAAAGGTTGGTTACACTTTATTTACAGGTGTCTTTGTTAGAATGTAATTATACATTTAAGTACTAATTAATATTAAGTAACTACACACTTACTATAGGGTTAGGAAAGATTAGGGTTTGGTTTTAGGGTTGGTTGCATGTAATTATGTATCATTTACTGTTATTACCAGTAACTACCTATAACATATGTGACAATGACACTGTAGAATAAAGGTCACTTTAGTTAGTGTACTTAAAGGCTGTTTCATGACTATTTCTTAACACCTTAGACATATTTTGACGTGTTGACATGACTAACATACTAAGCCACATGTGAAGTACTTGATTTTACATTTAAAGTTATATTCTAAATGTATTAAATTAAATTGCTTTATCATTACAGATATATGTAAATACATGACCTACAAGTTTCTATAGAAATTACATTGAAGTATATTTTTGTTTATGATCAATGTAAATTGTAGGCTAGTACACTTCAGCCATTTTTCACAAACTATAGAAATAACTGAAATTATATACAGTGTATTTGGTTCAACTAATTGAATTGAAATATTGAATATAAATGTTAACTATAATACATTTCCATGTACTCTTTTTAGTCTTTTTTTAAAAGTATGCTAAAGTGTACTTCTTTTTCACAAGCGTTGTCTCAGTGTGCCCACACTCACTTCCTGCTCAGTGAGCTGGACATGCAACACTTTCCATCCGCAAATCACAATGGGAAAATCCCTTTCTCCCTTTGAGTTTGGGTGCATGACACAAAACATTTGCAGCATAGCTCCAAGCAATGAGAATTGCACAAAGTAAAATATAGGAAAACAATGGTAGGTCAATAGTGAATGTTACTACAGCGCAAGATCACTCTATTTCTCTTACATGGTGAATGTGTAAAGCTTCTGATCTGTCAATGATGCTCATCTTTCGCCTCCACCCCTGTCCCCCTCATGTCCACTTATGTCTTTTTCTCACCCCCTTGGCAAATGATGAGGCATCAGCTGATTTGGTAGAAGGGATTTGGTCTTCCATGAAGTCTATTTAAAAGTGCCAATGCATTGCTATCTCTCTTTCTCCCCCACTTTCTGTCTTTGCCTTTTTAACTTCTGCCTTCTCTCACTTTTCTCAGCTATATTTGTTTGTTGACTTGCAAACTAAGACCCGTGTTTTTATCCGTCTTCATCTCTCTACTCTGCTTCAAATCCTGTCCTGTCTGCCTTGCTGCTGGTTTGCGTCTGTAAGCTCTGTATAGCTTTCTGTTTTGAATCTCTATTTACTATCATTTCTTTTTGTTTATATTGTTTAATATAACTTACTCATCAACATACATTAGATATAGTCTAATATTGCCTATCACAAGTAATCTGACATTGCTAGCTTTTATCTAAATCGTTATCGCTAGCACAACACGCCAGTATTTTGCTAGCTTGTTAACCTGCCATCCATGCTAGAATGGATCTTCTATTATTGTCACTTGCACTTGGTGTCACATGTGTAGTATAGCCTTCTATGTCAGTACTACTGAGAGCTTTACATATGAGAAATTCAGGGAGATAGCCAGGCTGACAGAGAAGATTTCAGAATTAGAGATACGAATTCAAACTTTAATTGAGGATAGTAAGAGTGCAAGGGCTTTAGATACTACTTTGGATGCGACTAGCTCAGTGAAGTCTGTAGCTACATTGTTCGGTTTCGGCTGTAGAGCCCTATGCAGCAGGGCAACTGGGTGACTGTGAGATGCTGTAATCACAGGACAAAACACCACTCTTCTGTTTCGATTACCATAACAAATAGATTCTCCCCACGCAGTAAAACACCCACTGAGAATCCAGTTGAAAGTGCCCAAGTTATTGGCGATTATATTACACGGAACGTGAAAATAGAGACACCAGCCACCATAGTCACGTGTTTGCCAGGAGGCAGAGCATCTGACATCAAAGCAGATTTAAAAGTGCAGGCTAATGCTAATCGTAAATTGTCTAAGATTATTATTCCAGTGTTTCCTCTACATTCATTCTCCCGTGGCGGGCCGCCACACTTAAAATCCTCCCGCCACGGCTGCAGCTTCTCAGTGACGTCCGATATTCTGCATAGTATTATGTTATTTTGTTAAGCCCCACTAAAGGCATAAAAAACTTTGTAAAGCACAATCAAGTTTTCACCCTATATTCCAAGACTTCTAAAGTCATTGCATAATGTGTAATTTTAGTCGCTAAGTTAAAGTTAACGGAAAGTCATCTCGCCTCAGTCATTCTCCATTCAGAATTCACACAGCTCGTCGCGTTCGTTTGCGACACGACGACACTCTCTTCAAGGTAAATATTCCCATTATTATACTTCATTTGTAGATAAAGCATAAAGGTCTATGGTTTTCTTAAAATGACTTTATCTTGCTGGAGTGGAGTTTATTGCCCATACCTTTCACATTCCCTTTATGTAAGATTACAGCATGGAGTCGAGAGAGTGCTATTGTTCTTCATGCGCACTGAAATTTAAAACTGTTAAAAGAGAAGGCTCAAAAAACTGTTGCATATAGAATACACTAGCATTAGTGCTGCACGATTAATCATATCGCAATCGTAATAGCGATCTCAAACCTATGCAATTATATAACGCAAAATGCCGCGATTTTATATGAAATAAACAAATTAGGGCTATTAACGCAGCATCTCTTCTTTTTTATCATCCTTTGACTAGTGTTACACGATCCTGTTCTTATTCGTGCAAATGCCTTTTCGCATTTTGCACGACAAGAACTGAAAAGCTGCCTGTGAATGCCCTAAATGAGACTCGCAGAAAGACGCGCGCCATAATGCGCATGCACTGACGCGTGCCAGATTACAGTTCTCTTTCGAGCTTGAACGAACAATAACACACACAATTATGCCAAAATGTCGTTTTGTCGAGTATCTTCATAACGTAAGAAAAGCCTTAAGGACGAAAGGAGTTGTGCTATGAGGCGCATGTGAGATCCGCGTCTCGGCAACGGGTGCTCTTAAAGGGCCAGCAGCGAATAAAGCGTTCTGTCAGTCAAGTTAAAAGAATAAAGGGAAATTAGAAAATTACTCACTGATCTTGACTAAAGAACTTTTGTAGCTTTAATAAGGATTATTCTATATATAATTTATAATTCATGCAGCGCAGACTGTTTGATAACTTTATTCAATTTCTGTATCCTACCTGTTTAGACAGGAAGGGCACAGGTAAATATGGTTTTTATTATGGGTTTATGTGGGGATTGTTTGAAGTTCACTTAATTTAAAATTTGTTACATTTTTTTTTTAGCCTAATAATTTTAAAAAAAAAAAGTTGATAGCTTTCACTGTAATGATGGTTTGGTTGATGGTTTATTGATCATTAGGTGTTATCAATCATTTAGTTGTTGTCTGTAGTTTGAGTTGAGAAAATAAACATTAATACACAGAATGATCACTAATCTGTGTGTGTGCATTTTACTTTAGAACCAAGCAAGTTGGACTCATGAAACCATTTTATTATATCGGAATCGCATATCACAATTGCAATATTGACCTCAGTAATTGCAATGGCAATATGACATTTTCCCCAAATCGTCCAGCCCTACTAAGCATATTATAGATATAATCCCTTCGCTATGTTCTTTTCAATGTGAAGCATTGCTTGCTGTGACTTGGTGTTGCTTCAAGTGCATCATTCTGCACACGGGATGCGCATGATCGATTATAATACTTTGGGGAGACAAGGCCCCCCCCACTGGGGAAATGGGCCTGCCCCCACAGCTTAGAAAAATCCTAGAGGAAACACTGTATTCCCATCGGCACTAATGATGTTTGACTTCACCAGATGTAGATCACTAAAATTAACATTAAAGAGGTAAGTAAAGTCGCAAGTACGATGTCAGGCACTGTAATTTGCTCTGGCCCCCTTCCTGTTCGCTGGAGTGATGAGATACTCAGTAGACTGTCCTCACTCAATGGCTGGCTGTCTAAGTGTTGTCCTCAAATAATATAGAATTCATAGACAATTGGAAAAGTTTTTGGGGCAGACCTGACCTGTTAAAAAGAGATGGTGTTCATCCCTCCTGGGATGGTGCTGCTCTTCTCTCTAGTGATATGGCACATAGTCTTAGAGCTCAAACATGAATTGGGGCTCAGGTCAGGAAGATAAACCGACCGCCTGCTAGTTGTCTCCCGTCACTGAGGTCAGATAAATCCCATCACATAGAGCCTCTTTCACCTAGATATCATCATATAGAGACTGTGGGCCAGATGTACTAACGCTTTTCTGCCAACTTCAGGCAGACAGGAGGTATTTGCTTCGCAAAGTGCGCATAAAACCATGGCAAGGTACGTACGAAAGGACGCACCGAGATGAAAGCACAGACTGCCTGTTGCGGGCACTGAAAATGGCAAAATGTGCTTGTTGTGTCATGCATTCACGGGATGGTCAAGGTGAAAGTGGGAGTGTCACATAAAGAGATGGTAGGAGAAGCGTAAACTGCACCTAATTATGTATTTCGCATTATGTACAGAAAAAGCCAGTGAAAGTGTGCCTCTATTTTGCGCTGAAAATTATCCGCCTCTTAAAAGAAGGTGATACGCAGCACAACATTTTTTCATGCCCTGACGAAACTTGATGAAGATGCATAGCTGAAATAAAAAACTGGATGACTAGTAATTTCCTACTACTTAACTCTGGAAGTATGACCATATTAGCCCGGTTCTATCAACACTGCATTTGCTCCCTATTAAACATTGTATACATTTTTAAATATTGCTGATAACTTACAAAGGACTAAATGGTTTACCTCTCCAGTAACGCTTATTCCTTCACGTCTACAGCGATCTCAAAATTCCGGCCGGTTGATAACACCTAGAATATCAAAATCAACTGCTGGCGGTAGATCATTTTACTATTTAGCACCAAAACTCTGGAACATTCTTCCTAGCATTGTCCGGGAAGCAAACACACTCTGTCAATTTAAATCTAGACTAAAAATACATCTCTTTGACTTAGCATACACACGTTACAAACTTCTAAAATTCAATGTTAGGCTATACATAGATAAGGTAAGCCGGAACCGGGTACACACCTCAAAATCCTGATGTACTCGTTACATCATAAGAAGAATGGCGTCTACGCTAAAATTAGTCTCCCTATTTATACTCGAGGTTTACAGCAGTCCGCTGGATCCAGGCCGTATCCAGATCTGGTGAAGAACATGACGACAACGCAATCCTGAATTGTCAACTTGTGAAGGCCCCTTTCTCCTTCCCTTTACCTCTGTACAGACAAACATTGTCAAAATAGTTCCGGTTCACATGGCTGCGCAGAAGCAATACATTATTTTGTATACATTTTTAAGGCCAGACAATTAATTTGTTGAGGTTAATTTGTAAAGAAAGATTTACTTGCCTGCGCTCATACATATTCAAACACACCTATTGACTAAACACGTAATATGCATTTCCGTCAGGGTTTTTACACAGGTTTGCGTTTTTAAAGCTTTCTCTGATATATGTATGTATATATATATATATATATATATATAGACCATTTCAAAAGATGTAAACAACACTGGTCCAGAAGCGCTTCCTGTTTCAGTTTGTAACTGTTTTCTTTATTTCACATGTAAAGAAAACATCTTAAAGATGTTTGTTTAACTTTTTGATTCAGTTTTAAATGTTCTGTTGGTTGTATTTTATCCCAGCTTTTATGTAGTGTTAAAAAACTGAAACAGGAAGTGCTTCTGGACCAGTGTTGTTTACATCTTGTGAAATGGTCTATATATATTTGTTTGTTTTTTTTTATTTATTTTTTATTTTTTTCAAAGCTTGCACCTTTGGAACCTATTCCAAGGTTTGCGTTCTTGAGCCACCAGGCACTGTTGTTGTGTGAATGAGCTGGCCAGAGTGTGTTAAGGGTTTTCTGTTAGAATGGGGTCGTGTAAGCTGCCCCTAAGTTAATAAATAATGATCTTTGCAACAGAAGTGAATCAATCAAAACTTACTTTAGCTGCACAATAACTCTGTTACTTTAATTTCCTATTATCACTGTGCTGCTTTGAAACAGTCTATATTGTTAAAAGCGCTATATAAATGAAGGTGACTGGACTTGACTTCATGGGAAAAACATCTAACTCACCAGGTATTTATGTAAGTCTCAGTCTGGGCTATCAAAAGAGAAAAAGTACATTGGAGTGTATTCATGGACCAAATCTTTGTATAGCAGATTTTAGCAGCCCCCGCTCATGCACATACCAAATTCATGCACACAGACTGACAAACCATACAGACCATAATGTTGTCTATATTATTCTTCACAAGATGCCTTCCCTTACCATGTATCCCAGCAATGCAAAGTATAAAGTTATGATCTGGAAGAACTGCAAGACATACATACCAACCGTGACTGTGGATGTTGTACAGCTTTGCAAACACTGATGCATTAAACAAGACTGATTATCTGTGATGTAATTCCTTAAATGCTAACTTTAAATTTGATATCGCTGTTTTGGCCTCCTTTTAACGTTTTTTCTGGGTGTCTTGGAATGTCTGTCTGGGTTTCTAAACATTAGAAAGCATACTTTTACACTGTGTTTCAATATGGCTTTTATTTTGACAAACCATGTGTGACTGATGATTACAAAACAGTCCAAATACCAGAGAGTGTTCCCCCTCTTCATTCCTGTAGCTTCTGATGCTAAAAAGTAAGTATGTGCATTTTTGTGTGTGTGGTGAATATCTAATACATGAACCTTTGACTTTGTACAGTTTCGAAAACCATTGATGCCACCAGCACAATTCCTCACATTTTCTTTTTCATAAAAGCCCCTCAAGAGAAATCACTTGTTGGTCTGGAACCACTGCCTCTTTCAGCGCCTACCAAAGGAGAGCACCTCGCCGTGAGATAGAAAAGTAGGCCAGTGTAAAAGAGGATATCTGGCATGGCCATAAAAAGATGGACAGGAAGAAAGAGAGAGTGTGCCAGGAACATCCTATTAGAGGAAGACATAGAAAAAGCAAGAGGAAGAGAGGGAATAAATCATATAAGGCGTAATGTTAGAGCCAATTCATTTTAAATTGATTTGTTTGTTTAGTTAAGAATATTGAAATAATTATTGACTTGAATTGAATTGTAAAACTTATTGTTTTGATTATGGATATATTATGGCTTTGATTATGAATTTATGACAATATGGATGACTTATTTTGGCACTGTCAGGCCATATCATGTGTCTATTAGAACAAAGTGGAAAGGAAGTCCAGATGTGACTATATAACTTTTCTGACACTGACAATGTGACTTGGCATTTTAGTTGTTCTGTGCTGGTCCAATAGAGTATTTATACACTACTGTCCCAGTCCTCTCTAGCCTGGCGGTCCCAGCACTCTCTAAACGGGCGGTCCCAGTCTTCTATAGCCGGACGGTCCCAGCACTCTATATAGCCTGGCGGTCTCAACCCTCTCTAGCCGGGCGATCCCAGCGTTCCCTACTAGCCCGGCGGTTCCAGCACTCTCTAGCCGGGCAGTCCCAGCGTTCTCTAGCTTAGAGGTTTCAGTGCGCTCTCTACCCAGGATGTTCCAGTGGTCTCTGGGCGGCCCCAGCACTTTCTAGCCAGGCGGTCTTTCCTGGAGGCTCTCAGTGATGGTAACCGTCATTTTGTGCGTTTGGGCTGAACACACTTCCCCCGAGGTGATGGCTTCCAACAAGGCCATGGAGGCCATCTAAGAAATTTCTGTGTCCCCTGACACCGCCATTACGAAGCTCTCTGTCACGGCCAAGGATGCTGCTCCCGAACTTTGTGTACTTCCTGTCTCTGCTTTTCCATGGTGCCCAGATCTGCCAGCTCCACCAAGGTGATTCCTAGCCACCACCATGGTCAACTGCTCTGCCCAGGTACTCTCTTGCTCTTGCTCACCACCTTGGTTCCCTGCTCTGTCGGCTGCATCCCTGTCTCCTGCACTGCCTTGGTGATCTTCAGTCCCACCTGCTCTGCCATGATGTTATCTTGCTCCTTCTGCTCCACCTTGGTGGCATTCATCTCCGCCTGCTCTGCCCTGGCTCCCCGCTCTGCTTGCCCCACCCTGGTTCCCTGAACTGCCAGTGCCACCTTGATTTCCAGGCTCACCTCCAACTCATGGGCCTGGCCCTCCATCCCTCCCCCCCTGGTGCGCCTCCACTTCACCACCCACCTGGACTTTTGTTTTAGGGTTTTGTTTGCCAGGAAGCATCTGGAATACATCTTTTTGTTGAATGCCCTGCTTCTTGTATCATGTTTTTAGTTTGTTGTAGTTTTCCTAGTTGATTAGTCTGATTGTTTCCAAGTGTGTCTTGTTAGCTCGTTATCCCTTGTGTGTACATATAGCCCTTGTGTGTCCCTTGTTCCTTATCAGTCGATGTTTGCTGTGGATGTCTTTAGATAGTGCATGTTTTAGTTCCCTGGTTTCCAGTTCTTGTGTTTATTGTACGTTTTAATAAAACTTGGATCTACGTCTTTACTTCCTATTTCCTTCATTTTCCCTGATATCCATCTCTCCCTTGTCTGTGGTTCAGATATACCCTACATTATGGAGGACAAAACGTCGCCACAAAGAAGCCAATATCTAAAAATACTTGTCCTTCGGGGGACATTTTTAGTCCCCATGAGGAAACACTAAATTATGTTTTTGTTGAAAATGAGTGTAGGTTTGGGGTTAGAATATGCAGTTTATACAGTACGAAAGTTATTATGTTTATGTAAAAAGTGCCCATAAAACGTGAGAGAGAGAGAGAGAGAAAGAGAGAGAGAGAGAGAGAGAGAGAGATGATGAGGTAATGCCTAGTGAGAGCTCTTATCAGCTGGAGAGGGGGGACCAGGTGCATTTCCTGAACTCTGGGCCTGGGTGCCACAAAAGCTTCTTTGTCCAAGCCTGTTCCCTGACTCTGCACTAAAGCAATGATTTACCCCGGCTCCTTCCTCTCTCCAACCTGGTCCTTCTCTTTCTCTCTTCCTGCTCCAGAGAGACCAATTAGAGACAATGCAAGTAGGTTAGACTGCCCATTAACTGAGGGCATTGTTAAGCACAATGCCAAGAGGATTGTACGCTAACAATAAAACCCATAAGCCGGTACTAGAGTGTCACTGACATTGTTGGGCTAAACCAAGAGTGCCATTTTGTTCCTATGGAGCGTGTGAGTGTGTGTGTGTGAATTGGGGAGAGAGAGTGTGCACTGGGTCACAGACCGCACAGACCAGTTTCTCGTCACTTAAATAGAATCTCTGTGTTCCACTTTTCTATCCTATCTCTTTATCCCTTTCTGTTCTTGGACATCTCCATCTCTCACCCAGTGACCCCCTTGCGCACAAAGACAGAGAGTCAGTCTCTCTACCCTGATAATGATGGGAAAAGGATGATGTAATGCCCCCAGCCAAGGGGTTTCGAGTGAGATGAGGTTGCTTTTAAAAGGCAAACTCTCGTGGCTCTGCCTGGGGGTCTTGACCTCTGACCTCAGGGGGCACGGATTCTCCCACTATTAAGGGAAATCAGTTTTGTTTGTGCATTTACAGCACGATCATCACAATAAGAACACTCCTCCAATCATCTGTGCATAAAGAATGCTGTGTCTTCATTTATTAAATGTCCTTATGGATTTGCTCCTACATAGCTCACCAATATCATAATATATTCCAGATCGCTCTATCATCCAACTGCATCACCTAAACCACTTTTTTGGTTAGACATATTTTATAACATTATAAATGTATTTACTGTCATTTTTGATTATGGGAAAAGGCAGATACTACTCGTAATCTCTGTCATGGGACATTTTGGTTAACAGAAGAAATGAATAATATAAAACTTTTCTACAATGACACTTATAACTGAAAACCTTTGCATGGTTTTATGTGTCAGTAAGTAAAAGAAAACTGCCATATATAGCGCAACAAACTAAAATGACCAATTGCACTTGTATTCCAAAGTAATGGTTTCTCTGCTCCCTATTTATCTCTAGATATCCCAGCGGACAGTTTTGACCCCACTTAAGTGTGTGGGAATGAGTGGTTGCCCTTGGTGACAGAACTTTTGGCCTGTGACAATGCTGTTATCCCAAACGACCTTAAGGGTATTTATAAATGCACCTCATCTGTCTCTTATGCACCTCCTCTCATTCTCTCTCTCGTGTCTTCCTTCCTGATCTCTTCATTTCCCCCCCTCTCTCTTTCTCTCCCTCTATCCTCTCTTTCACTGACTGATTAGCTGGATTCTATGCTCCTTCCAAGTCATTGGAATCTGGGTCAGAACTCACAGCTGCTCTGGATCAAGGGCTAGTGTAGGACCAGCGCTGAGGTTGATATTAGATTTTCATCAACTATAAATCATAAGTGACAAAACAATGATTATAGAGCCATTTAGTTCTAAATCTATTGCCAAGGTAATCCAGTAATGCAAGCACCATTATAGACAGACCCAAATGTGGCATAAAATAAATCATCCTATGATCCATAAATCATCTTTTAATGCATACATTTGACCAGACAACTGGACAGCTATGCATAGCTCTACCTGACCACAATATTTGAGAGATTCTTTAAAAAGCCGCTTATGAACCGTTCTCGATAGGGAACTGGCTACTCATATTGCATAGCTATACACTATTGGAAAACTCATATTGAAGCCTTAAAACGCAGTGCTGCTCAGCAACCGGCGGCCTCCTTCTCAGCTTCCTGAACTCGATGTCATCAACGCTGTTCGCCGTTTCCCTGTGGCCATCCAGCAGAGTATCCTTTTTTAAAAAGCCTTTCACAAAAGAGCAAACAACATTGTTTCAAATGCCGCACCCGGTCTGTGTTTCAGGCGGGGTTCCCATGCATTGCACTAACAGGCATAGTGAGTGTACTTCCTAGCTGCACTCAGTCAGGGCGGCTGCTCTCATTGCGAGAACAACTAGCTCCCTTTACGTCAGGGAGCGATCCTGCCCCTCGCACCCTGTTTCCAGCCCTCCTCAAGCAATGGAGGAAGAAATGGTGGATGAATAGAGCACTCAGAGGTAAGCAACCTCATGCCGGGTTTGTCCCCGCATGCCTTACTCACTCCAGAGAGCGAGTTACCGGTTCTCTTCACGAACACGGACCAGCGGCCCACCCTCGAAGTGGCTGGCCTCGTCTCGTTCGGCGGATTGGTGGAGGACATTGATGACAGTTTGTCAGTGGTGGCATCTGAAGGCAAGGATTGATCGGTCTTAACTGTCGACCTCACTCCCCCGTCTCAGCCAGACAAAGTCAGCACCAGGCCAAGCGTCAACGCTGAGCTTTTCCGCGTCCTCACCAGGGCCATTGAAGAGCTGGGTCTCGACTGGTCTAAACTGAAAGAGCCTGCTAGAAGCCGCCTCGATGAGTGGTTCCTGCTGGGGGGCCAATAGGCAAGGCCAGAGGCCAGCTCCCTTTTTCCCAGAGGTCCACGAGGAGCTTACAAAGTTGTGGCGCGCGCCCTACTCGTCCTGCCTGCGTACTTCAACCTCAGCAACGTTCTCAACACTTGACAGTGCAGAGGAAAAGGAGTATGAGAAACTGCCCTCCCTGGAGGATGCAGTGACTGCACATATTTGCCCTCCCACCACTGTTGGATGGAGGTGTAAGGCAGCACGTCCCTCTTAGCCGTGCAGAACAACTTCAGCTCTCGTCATCCGAGCCCACGCTTCCATTGGTCAAGCTGCTTCAGCCCTGCACACTATGGAAGGCCTTCAAGATTTCCAGGCTCCTTGGACGAGTCTGCACCGGAAAACGAGATCTTCAAGGATCTGCGCAGCACCTCCGACCTGGCACTAAGCGCCACCAAGACCATTGCCCAGGCCATTGGACGAAGCATGGCCAGCCTGGTGGTGTTAGAGCACCATCTGTGACTTAACCTCACAGAAATTAAGGACGCAGACAGAACTGCTTTACTGGACTCCCCAGTTTCCACCTCTGTTCTTTTTGGCTCATCGGTAAAGGGTTTTGCTGAGTGCTTCACTGAAGCACAGATGTCTTTGCAGGGCATGTGACACTTCCTTCCCAAGCACTCCACCACGGCTTCAGGTCGCCCCAAGAACGCGCTGACCCAACAGCCAGCTAAACCAGCGCAGCCGGTCTCTCAACCCCGCCCAGTGACTGAAACCAGACAGCGCTTTAAACCAGCCAAGCGCTTCCCCTTTCCAAAGCACCAGGCTCCCCAGCCTAAACTTACAGTACGCTAGACCCGGAGCCTCGGAAGCCGCCCTAATCCAGCAGAAAATAAGAGAAGGGGGCCAGGTCTTGCTGCGGCCAAACCACCACTGAAAATAGCTTGCATGCTTCTTCCAGCCCCCTCTTCAGTTCATAGGTAGGAGATGTTCTGATTGCAAACAATGGGTCCGTTTCAATTAACGCACCCCTGTAAAGCACCTGGGCAGTTGGGTCCCAATACAAGGCGGGCCGCCCCCAGACTTCATGCAACCCCTAGTCACTCGGGCCAAGGCCTGGGGAAGCCATCCCCGATATGACAAAATGGGTATTAAGCAAAATAAAACGAGGTTACTCGCTATAGGACATGTGGCTTTGCATAGTTAAAGGAGCATTTCACCCAGAGTTTGAAATTCATTTCACACAAAATTTCTAGTTAGTTGGCATGTGGCGAGCAGAACGAGGGCAACTGGATGAGGGATGTGAGAGGACGGCGCGAGTGATAATGAAAGACACCAGTGAGACACTCACGCACCGGTCTCGTATCTCATGTTGCACGGAGGAGCGGATCATAAACATAGTTATAAATAAGGAGCGACGACAGCAGCCCACATGTCCTGACAGGACCATACAAATTGTAATATCTTGTATTAGAGCAGTTCAAATTTGTGCTTTGAATACAAATCTGACGACTGGATGTTCAACGTGGCACCTCAAGGCAAATAACTCTAAGGATTTGAGAATTCGAATTGTTGCTCTCCACAAAGATGGCCTAGGCTATATACGAATATGGTAACACCCTGAAACTGAGATACAGTACAGGCCAGGGTCATACAGAGGTTTTCCAAGACAGGTTCCACTCGGAACAGGGTTTGCATGGGTCAATCAAAGAAGTTGAGTCCTCGTGCTGTGCGTCAGGTGCAGAAGCAGGCTTCAAAAAACATACGCATGAGTGCTGCCAGCATTCCAACATGTGCTGTGACATTCTGAAGCAGAACACAATGCCCTCCCTTCAGATACTGTGCCGAACGGCATGATAACGTTCCCTTGCTGCGGAAGCTGAAGGTGATAGAGTGGCCAAGTATGTCTCCAGACATGAACGCTGTGGGGCATTCTCGAGCAGAAGGTGGAGAGGTGCCAAGTGTCTTACATCCATCAGCTCCATGATGTCATTATGAAGGAGTGGAAGAGGATCCCAACAACAAACTGTGCAGCTCTGGTGAATTCCATGCCTTGGAGGATTAAGGCAGTGCTAGATAACAATGGTGCTCACACAAAATATTAACACTTTGGACACAGTTTTGACATGTTCACTTAGGGTGTACTCACTTGTCAGCTATTTTGACAGTAATGGTTGTGTGTTGAGTTATTTTCAGATGACAGTAAATATATACTGCTAAACAAGCAGCACAATGACTACTCTAAAACATATCCAACAAATATATAAGTTCTGGTCAAAAGATTGTTATGTTTAAAAGATGTTTACATTTAGTCCACAAAAAAAAATAGAAAAATAGAAAAAGACCAAAAAAAAATAGAAAAATGACCTTGTTCAAAAGATTACATACCCTGGATTATTTGTACTGTGTGTTGTCACCTAGATGATCCACGATTGTTTTTTTTTTTAAATTTGTTTTTGAGTTTGTCTTTGTTTGTCCTGAGCATTTAAACAGCCCAATGTTCTTCAGATAAATCCTCCAGGTCCCGAAAATTATTTTTCCAAACTATTTTGCACATTGGAACCCTTTCCAGCAGTGACTGTATGATTTTGATATCCATCTTTTCACACTGAAGACAATTGACGGACTCAAACACAACTATTAAAAAAGGTTCAAACATTCACTGATGCTCCAGTATGCTCCATTCATCCAATAATGCCAAAACTAAATGTTACAAAAATGTAAAAACAGAAACAGACAGTAATTCACTCTCTCTTCCAACACACACAGCACACACACACACACAGGGACTCCCTCATTATTACATAAATGCTGATGTCATGAAAATGAATCTGTTGGCCTCTTTTTGGCTGAGAGGGGAGTGTGATCACACACATACAGGTTCATTAAATCTCTGTGTGAATGTGTATGTGTGTATTCCAATTCACAGTCAATACACTGAGGGATCAGATCACAAAAGTGTACTGAGCATGTGCTTTAAAGCACGTAGGCTACCGCTGAAAGGGAACGTGAGAGTGAGCAGTGGCACTCCTGTTTCTGAGCAAGGAGAGGAGAATTGCTGAGCTCATTCTCATTCTTCTGAAAATTGGGCATTGGCATGGGCATGTGCGGACAGTTCAGCAGAAGCCCCAGGGTATCTTGACAACCAAAGGCCCAGGTCAACATGAGGGCCAAAGCCCTATTACATATTTGACTTCCTGAAGTGTTTTTAATAACAAAAGGATATTAAAGGTGTTAAAATGAGAAAATAAACCAAATATTTGATTGATAATCTGAATTACACTATTCGCAGTTCAAAAAGCAGATTTTTCTATTGACAGCCATTTCAAATTGACCATTTATCCTGACATTTTTTTGTCAGCAACATATGAATCAAAAATTAAATTTAAAATTAACATTTTTGATTTTGTTTAATGCTTTTATCCCATTGCATTCAAGATACTGTATTCCCGGTCAGTTGAACCCATAACCTTATCATCGCTAGTGCTATATGCTTTGCCAAGAAGGCAATATATTTTAATTAATTTTAGTCTAAATTTAGCTAGATTTCATTTTAGCAAATTTATATGAAATGGGAAAAAAAAATACGTTATATGATGTATATCACGTATGTATGAATGTAGGCTATGTGTGCATGCATGCATGGAAATATGTATTTATGTGCATACTTAATTATTTACTATACAAACAATATTTAATTGCCATTTTTGCCTTGATGACATCTAAAACGGAAAGTTGACAAATGTCAGAAGACCTTTTTTTAGCAAATAGGCTATTTAGTAAATATTTAGTCTCCTCCACTGACCAGTTTGAAAGATATAAGCAAAAAGTAAAACATATGTAAATGTGTGTGCAAAGTATTTTGAATCTGACTGAGAAGATAATAAACAGTTACAGTTATTTTTTTTCCCTACTAATCAGATTATTTCAGGTCTCCAGCCCTTTCAATCCGATCAAAAATGCAGTTGCAGCTTTATCGGATCAATTGAAGTGTTTACAAGAAGGCTTCACAATCCAATAAAGCCATCAATCCGATTACAAACAGATTATTTGGGAGCAAGTAAACATAACTTGTGTAAATCAGCCAGGGCTACAAAGAAAAAAGGAAGACAGCATTGAACAAATCAAAAAGTTCCATTCCGAAATACTGCGGCATTTAAGCCACTGTAAAATTACAGTATTCTCTCCAGATGTCCTCACCATTGTACCAGTGCCACTGAATTTGACTTAACCAGACATCAGAATCCCTCATCCAGCATGTCATGGAGCATTTTCATATTTCATATGGTAACATTCACACACTTTTATGGTTTTTCTGCAGCCTGTGGCTCATCTGAGAGGAGGTCCAAGAATGTGGCTCTGTCATATTGCATGAGAAGGTTATGTAGTGCAAAAGCATAAAACACCATTTCCAGGAAAGACGCTCATTTGGTTAATTTAGAAACCGCTGCAATCTACGAGCCAGACAAAAACACTCGGCAGTTTTAATAGCAAAACATCATTAGTCCAGTGTTCGGTCGCAGAGGCATAACTCTTGCGCTTGGCCACCATCTGTAATTATCACCCGCGCATGTATATATCACATGCCTCAGCTAATCGCCACCGCCTACGACTGAAAGTGTGTTCCAGCGCTGAATTAAACATGTCAAGAGTGTTTAAGAAAGGCACATTGACAGTCATTAAGAAAATATTTGTTTGCACGATAAACCAATGACCCCCCCCCCCAATAAATATTTGAGCCGAGAGGTCTTTTATAGAGAGGTTGTATATTGAGATTAGGCCTTTTTTATCCAGTGTGTTAAATTTATTCTCTTTCAGTTCACCTTTTGACAGCAGGCTTTGTGTACAGACTGTGGGAAAGTTTCCTTTCCTGATGAGGTCATCCCTTCAACCCCCCCCCACCCCCACCCCCCACCCCCACCCCCCACCCCACCAGATCTGTTTCACTCACTCACACACACAGGAAGGGGGTATACAACAAGGTCTTGGCTTTTCGGTCGTTTGCGTGTATGATTGCAATGAAGGTCACGTGTGGCTTTTGTGGTAATACTGAAGGAAAAAGAGTGTCCACGATAAAGGAAAAATCTAGTTTGAAAAAATGTGTAAATACTTAGAAATAAACCTTTTGTGTTCATGGTGGTGTCATGTGAGATTTAAAAGCCTTTATTTCATTTTTAAGCAATGATTAAATTTAATGACTCTAAATTTGCCATGTGGTGTAACCATTAGGGGTGCAACGGTACAGATAGCCCACGGTACGGTCCGTACCTCGGTTTTTGGGCCACGGTCTCGGTTCGGTTTCGGTACATGTTTTGTGTAGAAAGAGACTGCTATTTCATCCCAAAAATATGTTTTATTTTTCTTATGAGCATAAACAGAATGTCACAGTAGGAAGAACATCAATGTGTATGGAATAAATTAACACTCTAGTCTGTACTGAACAACACTAAGCAATACAACCTCTTCAAATACCACTTATGATATACAAAATGTAAACGAGCACACTTTAAAATATTCAAGTGGATCCCAATTCCAAACCTTGATAACTGGTAAATGAAGTGATCAATGTGAAAGAAAAAGTGCACTTTTACCTTTAACAAAAATTAGCTTGTGGTTTGAATAAAAAGAGCAGAGCAAAATAATATAATAAAAAAAAATACTGCATTCAGGATACAAAGTGCAATGTTACTAATCCACTTTTGAGAGATTCTTGTGCAAAAATATACTGCAGTCAAACATTTGACTGGGTTTGCGTTATGCATCCACTATGTGCTGGGAATGTAGAGAGTAGGCTACGGAGCCGGAGGTGAGGCGTTTATTTAGTAAGCATGAGCGCGCTGGGGCGGGCACGTAACTTACATTCGCAGCCTGACTCATATTATTCAATGTGCGGCGGCTCACTAACAACAGTTGGCTGTTTTGAATGAGACGACCCGTGTGAACGGGGAGCGCTTTATGAACATCTATGACGCGCGAGCAGCGCCGGTCTGTTCGTGTGTCTGTTAGAGTGAGCGCTCGTGAGCGACACACACATAACCTGATTTATACGAGGTTGAACTGGCCGTGTGACAAAGCGGGCATAAGCTGGACACGAGCGCGAGTTCGCGGGCGAATTTAATCCATATATGATATGGATCTAATATAAGGCACACTGTTGTTTTTTGAGAAGATTAAAGGCTTTTAAGTGCGCCTTTTATAGTGCAGAAAATACGGTTAAAGGATCAGCACGAACTCTATGGCAGAACCGAAGTCCCGCGGGACACGAGGTTAGATTGTCCCGTGCAGGGCTGACCGAACGGTCCGGGATTTTACCGTGTACCATTGCATCCCTAGTAACCATAAAGCAATTCACGAGTTCACACTTACATCAATCAAATGGAGTTATGCGTATTTGCAACATGACATCATGACTTTTGCGTAAACATATACGCCACTATCAAGTCAAGTGGCGTGTCATCTATACGAGCTATCCGCGTGTATGTCCTGTTTTGAGCTATCCGCGTGTATGTCTACGCCAATAATGTCTGTGATTCCGTGTGTATGTACACGCCGTTAAATATCCGAGCGAAACGAAGCCTGTTGATAGCATGCCAAAAATGGAAATACGAAAGGCTTTTAAGTGCGCCTTATAGTGCGGAAAATACGGTAATTGAAACGCGTATGTACAGCACACGTCTTCCTCTGCTTGTAAACAGAAAGTTTTGCGCTTCCAGCTATATCAGCATGTCATCTTATACGGTAGGGGGGGGGCGGTAATACCATGGGTAATACTAGCAGTGGGTAGCCGGTAACAAGAAGTAGTCGAAGAAGAACGTCCTCGTCTCAGTTCTCGCGCATGCGTTCTGGAAATCTCTTCAATTCTCGTCTCAAGGCCCATAAGGAAGTAATGGAATAGTCGAATAAAGTCGTTATTTATGGTTTTTTTTTTTGCATAAAAAGTAGTACTGTAGGCACATGGAATATTTAAACATTTTCTTTAATGAATTTATGGGTCGTCAAGTGCTAGTCCCTTAGGAAGTCTATGGAGGAGTGATCCAGCTCTCAAATTTAATCAAAAATATCTTCATTTGTGTTCCGAAGACAAACGAAGGTCTTACGGGGTTGGTACAGCATGGGGGTGAGTAATTAATTACTTAATTTTCATTTTTGGGTGAACTAACCCTTTAAACTGTCAAACGAAGGGTAAGTTTGCTGTATATATACACCACATAATTCGCTGATTGGGTTGATTAACAGAGTGTGCTCCACTCGTGTCTAATTAGGTTTGATTATCTGAACGTGCTCCTCCTGTCCCGAACTTTATAAATAAAACATCATAAAAAACGAATAGCATTTTCTTTACACCTGGAATGTGTGTACACATCTTAATCATTCTTAATGTTTTGGAAGTTAATATAATGAATTACTAAATAATAAATATTATGGGTTTTTTTTGTGGGGTGGGGGGGCTAATACATGACATCTTAAAACCTGAACTACCCTAAAAAAGTCAAATGACCTGATATTTTAGGAAAGTTAATGAACTTGACACACAGATGGTCTGCAGAATCCTCTCTATCAGGTGTCATTTTCTGTTTTGTACGGTGGCCGAGAGAGTTCAACGTGTTGCAACCTAAAGAAGACGCATGCAAATACAAAAAAACGTGTGCAAGTAAAAACGCATGCGAATAAAAAAACCATCCGCAAATTAAGAAAAGCATCTTCATCAGTTCCACAACACACGTGTGCTCCAAGTACTCACAACACAACCAAATACACAAAAAGCGCTGCAAAACCTCACAACACAACCAAATACAGAAACGCTGCAAGTAACGCACAGAGCACAACGGAAATGTTTCCGGGGAACCAAATAAGTGACAGACCCAACTGGGACTTGCTTATTGCTTGTGAGCTTCCCTATGCCCTACTCCCTTAAAAGGGCAGAAGGCAAAGCTCTTCAAGTGGGAATTTGGCGTGAGCATGACACTAGTGTGTCATTTATGTAGCCGTTTGGAAATGGAACTTGATGAAGGGATCAACAACAGACAAAATGTAATTATTTTTACCTAGGATGTTCCTATGACAACGCAGCACTTTGTCCATTAGCTGTATAGCTGTTCTGACGACAGAAATATAATGATTAACATAACATAACAATATCTTGCCTTCATGTTCTTCTAGATCTTTTTTTATTTATTTAGTTTAGTTTTCAGATCATTGTTCTTTTCTCATTTGTTTTGTGATGACATTGAACATATTGTTAACACATGTTGTATATTGTACACAAGTTGTATGTCATAATAATTTGAATCTCTGTGTTTTATGGGGGAAAAGTCAAAAGAAAGTAAATAAAATAAAGTAGAATTTTGAGTAAGCAAGGAGTATAGACGAACTATAAAAAATTATAGTATTATAATATTATTTATATATACAATATTACTTTAATAGTATAGTTTATTCTGACTGATCTCATGAAGTAGCGTGTGTATGACACGCCGATTTGTACAGTATTTCCATTTTTGGCGTGCTATCAAGACGCATAATCGCTTTTCAGTGTGTTTATGAACGCCGTTGACTTAACGTTATTACTGTATAAATATATGACTTACCTCAACCCTGTCCCTAAACCTAACCGTCACTGGGGTTAATGCCATTTATGACTGTTCCCTTACCATCCTAGGAAAGAAAAAGATCGCTCCCCAGATGCAGATCTACATTTTGCTTTGTTTCGGGCGGACATTTGACGCCGTGCACAGATACGTGCGCGGATAGTAAAACATACACGCGGATAGCTCAAAATGCGTAGAGATAACACGCCACTCGACTCGAAAGTGGCGTGGATGTTTACGCAAAAGTCATGATGTCATGTTGGTTTATTATAAAAAAAAATATATAAGTTTTGACATCTTGTCAATAAAAGTTTCTTTGCTGTAAGCACGTCCTGTGTATGCTACTGTCTATGCTACCACGTCCCAGTCGGGTCCGTCACTTATTTGGTTCCCTGGAAACATTTCCGTTGTGGACTGTGTTATTTGCAGCGCGTTTCTGTATTTGGTTGTGTTGTGAGTACTTGGAGCACACGTGTGTTGTGGAACTGATGAAGATGTTTTTCTTAATTTGCAGATGTTTTTTTGTATTTGCATGCGTTTTTATATTTGCACACGTTTTTTTGTATTTGCATGCGTCTTCATCAGTTTGCAGCGCGTTGAGCTCTCTCGGCCACCGTAATTTTGTGGTTTTGTTTTGTTTAGTTTTTTTGCATGGTCAGACCACATGCTTTGATGGAAAAAACGTAAAAAAAAATTAATAAGCAGCCAAGCAGTTTCGCTAAAAATAATACCCATACATAAATATGCAACCAATAATGAGGCTTTATCTTCATTATGAAATCAAGATTGCATCACCCTAAGATTTTTGACTGCATCCCAAAAAATGGCAAAACTTTTTTCAAAAAAAAAAAAAAAATTGTGTGTATATATATATATATATATATTCGTTTTTAGTGTCAATAATCTATCTATATCCAAATTTTTATTTTAATATTTTTTAGTTCTTCGCTGACAAACAATATGATGCATTTGCAGATTTGCTTTCACTTGAAAGTACAATCCAATGACATTAAAAATACAATAGAAAAAACGTCAATGTAACAAAGTAAATGTAGGTCTACTTCGTTACTACCTCTACCTACATCCAACCCGCACGTACTGCACGTACCCCTGCGATCACATTTCATTCAAATACAAATTTTCAGTGACCTTTTGCACCCCAACCCACACATAATTAAGCTCAGGCTCAAAGTCTGCATCCATACAGAAAATCCCACCCTAGAGCCACGCTTCTGACACCCCTCACAATGTGTCTTTATGGAAAAAGCTCACACCCCTGTTGGAACTCAACGGCAAGCGAAAACGTGCAAAACTAAACAAAAAACACAGAGCTCACAGTTGTGACCATGAGTCTGATGAAGAGGAATGGCTGACACACACACACACACACACACACACACACACCTCCAGACGTACACACACACAGGTCTTTGTTTTAGATATGTGTAATACACTCACAGCGCTTAATCAAACTCTCCCGACTGACTATTTTCCAATGTGTGAGTTTACGCAAACATGTGGAGACCTGCGGGGTGTTGAGATGAATTGTGTGTGTGTGTGTGTGTGTCTGGAGAGTTGCATGACTGGCATTCCTCTTAATCATACTGAAGCCCATAGTGAGAAGGTTAAAGAAACAGAAAAGTAAGAGAACACACTCTCAGAACTTGTTGTATTTGGGAATGTGTGTCAGAAGGGGGCGCTCAGCTTAGCTGACTCAGAACCCTCGTTTTTCTTTCTCCATTTCTTTGTCTCATTCTTTCTGATTTAATTTCCACATCCACCCCCTTGCCCCCAGGCTGTATAAATGGCAGTTTGTTTAATCAGTAATCACATCTGAACAAGTGAGACACTATCTCAAACCTCTGAATAAGCAAACCATTATACTAACCTCTCTCACTCTCTCTCTCACCAGAATAGTGAGCTCATGCCACCTGCAGTCTACCACATTATGCTGAATCAGTGTCTTTGAAAGTGTCATGTTGTAATATACTTACAATGTCCTAGCTACCTGATAGAAGTGTCCTGCTAAACCAGTTTTCAAAATAATTTCATTCCATTTATGTGAATTTTAACATACCTGAATAAAGCCATTCCCCTTCACCTCAATGGCAGTTGCTCGGCTGGTGCACAGTCCAGCAAATGATGGATCCTGGCTGCCATCAATGCTTCATGAGGATTTTTTTGAGGAAGTCACCTCACTTCTAAATGTCATGCGACTGATCATCAGGTGAACCTGATGGTGTGTTCCAACTACAGGGATGTACAGGGATGTAAAGCCTATGCCAGAGTACTGGAGAGGATAATTCGGCCAATAAAACCTCGGATTCAGGAGGAACAGTGTGGTTTTTGGTCCCGGTCGTGGAATACTGGAATGAATACAAATGAATGTTATTTATTTTCTAAAAAGCTCTTGTCCAAACAAGTATTACATTTCAGAGTGTGACAGGTGTACAGTTCAGCATTTGGTAGGCTACTAATGGCTGTTAATTTATCACATTGACAAATTATTGTACATTATGAAACAACTGATAGTAACAACAAATATCTTAGAGAAATCTTGAGTGGCATAAGTTATTCTATGTTTAACCCTCCTGTTAGCCTCAAATCTGCTAACACTTTTTACCCCCTGGGGTCAATTTGACCCCAGTAATTTAAACCTCCACAATATGATTTTTTTTGTGGTTTTTTTTACAAAAGTTTGTCTCAGTTAATTTATGTCTTTGTTGACTACTTGCGTAACTTTTTAAGTTGACATTCACCCACCACCCCCCTCCCCACCCCACCTAACCCCTTATACATCCAGAATACTCATTGCACGACTATGGACACATTTTTAAATCAACATAAAATCTTACTGATTTGACCTAAAATTGTAAAAGTATAAATCTATCTGGTGTTTTATTTGTTTTATAATATTTCTAAGTATGGATTTTTGTAATCTATCAGGGGCGAAAATTTCATCAAAACGTTGGGGGGGACAATACATAACAATTCTCAAGAGCAAATTTTGAAGGGGACACCAATAATACAGGCAAAAAAATACAAAGGAAAGCCTTACTATTAGTGTAGCATGGAGATCATTTCATTATACTTCTTAAAATTTCTTTCTGGTTTAAGCCAGCGGCGAATCTGTTTACATACTCTCCTCACGCAGCGCAGCGATTTCATTTCATTGACTCATTCTTTAACTATATTAAATGATATAAACCAACTAAATCACAGTGAAAGCGTTACAATCTAAATGCACAGCGCACCCGGACTTTCTCACCAGTGCCAGCAATATTGTAATGTTTAATAACATGAAGTCTGTACAATTAAAAACAATCGTTCCTGAGTCTGCAGTCTGAAAACTTTACCTCAGAGCATCCGTTTACTGAATGAATTGAGAATCTCACCTGAAAAATCCAATAACACCAGCAAGTCATTCAAGCAGCTGATTTCTCTAAATAAATGCAAAACTAAATGCATATTGCAGCATACGGCGAAGTCAGGATCCGTCAGCACCGATTTGAGACAAAAATAATTTAAATTGTATATAAAACTATGTAAAGAGAACGGTCCGCCTGGCTCTGATGTCATGCCGACGTATGTCAAAAAACTCTCGCGAGCGCAAGGCGGAAGGGTCGGATTCTGCAGTCGTGCGCAGTTGCTCTCCACCGACTGCGCTGATCAAAAGCATGATGGGAAACGACTTGCTGACGACACAGCTTAATGCTCATTGGTTTAAACAACAGTGATGAAGGTAAATTCCATATTCATTAAGCTAAATTCTCCAAATCAAGGCCATGTTTTATTTATTTATTTTTTTTTTCAAATTGAAACTGATCTATGTTGTGAATCTCTTAAACGGGTTAAAAGAAAGCTATAGTCAGTAACTCAAATATACTAGGCATACTCTAAAATGTTTAAGTGAAAAATAGCTCTCATTTTATAGATGATGAAGTTTGTAAGTCTGTCTATTTAAGCTAAGCTTATTTTGATTGATTGATTTATTTTATTATTAATTTTATTCTGATGTTTATGTATTTGTCACTGTATAATAGGCCTATTTGTTTCACGAATTGTGGTGCTTGTAGGTAGGCTATGTTTGTAACTTGCATTCTAATAAAAAAGGAAAATAAATAAAAATAAAAATAAAAGAACACCAGATGAATTGTTCTCTTTTAAAATGTTTGATTTTAAAACTGATATCATGTTTTATGTGTATACATAGGCTATGGGTGAATAAACTATCTGACAGTGCCATATGGGTTATATTTCATTTTTGTTAAAACAATAGGCTATATAAAAACACGTCTGTATTAAAGAAAAAAAAGATTGATAAACCATGGGCTATTTGGAATGTAATTAAATAACAAGTACTTTGGGTTTTATTTAAATTTTATTTATTTTTATATAAAAGCAACAGAACTTAAATCACATCCAGTTTATTAGCAACACGTGCACGAGCGTGAATCCCGTTAATCCCGCGATATCCGCCTTTGATCTCACAGATGTCTGATTCACTGCGAGAACCCTAGATCTGTCCGGCTTGATTGCGCTTTTTTCACTCCTCCCCTCACTGCAGCCGCCTACTCTCGACTACATTGCAGGCGAGGCGAGGCGCATCTCAAACAAGCCTTCAGTTTGCTGTCTGGGAAGGGATGGAGGCAGTGGACCAATGCACTGAGGCAAGGGAGGGGGGTCTCAAAATGTTTAGAACGCTTTTTTCGATATTGCCCCGTTTGCATTTGTGTTATTTTATTTCTTAATTATTTTAAGAAGATATCATTACATTATTTACAATACACATATTTTAATGTTTTTTTTGGGGGGGGGACAACCCTCAGATAGGGGGGGTCCTGACCCCACCGACCCCCCGCGATTTCCGCCTATGTAATCTATAACATTTGGGGGGAAAAAAAACTATTTATTTTATCAAGGATAGTAACACGAGTTATGTTTGGGGTCAATCTCACAAAAATTATGTTTTCCCTCCCCCATGGCACGGGAAACATCAAAGTTTACACAAAAATTATGTTTTTCCCTCCCCAATGCACAGGAAAGAATTATTAGTTCCCTTTCAAGGGAACTTCGAGCTGCGTTCCCAGACAGCAAACTGACATTGAATCAACGTGGAAACGACGTCTCTCATGACATTGAAACAACGTCGATTTTGCTCATCGAATTAACGTTGAACCAACGTCAGGCGCGGCATTCTTCAAAGCTAAATGAAAATCAAAAAATTGGTTTGCTTTCATAACGTTGAAACAACGCGTTGATTTCAAGTTGATTTTCCGTTAGTTTTGAAAGAATGACGCGTCTGACGTTGGTTCAACGTTAATTCGATGAGCAAAACAATGTCAGATCAACGTTGTTTCAATGTCATATTTCCACGTTGATTCAATGTCAGTTTGCTATCTGGGTTGTCAAACGCGAAGGGAACGCTCCGAGTGATTGCGTCGTGAAGCGTCTGTACAATCAGTCCAATGAGAGAGTAGGACGTCAGGTTACGTCATTAGACCGCGACAGCTTCTGTAGCCTTCAGCAAGCGATCTCTGTACTCTTGCTTGTAAAACATAATTTGTTAAATCATTGCATGACAGAATTCTCATTTTGGGGTGAACTATTAAAATAATAATAAAAAAAAGAATGGTAACACTTTACTTGAAGGGGTGTGCATAAGACTGACATGACACATATCATTAATGTGAAGGAGGGTTTATGACAACTGTCATTAAGTGTCATTCGCTCAATTATTAATTTTTTAATGCAAAATTGCAAATACATTGTTTAAGTGAGACACACTTGACACTGACAGGTTATGATGTAGGCCTATTGGTTTATGTCAAGTTGTCATGATGTAGGCCTATTGGTTTATGTCAAGTTGTCATGACAAAGACATCTCAAACTGTCATATTCGCATTAAAAATACCATAATTGAGCAAATAACATTTAGTGACAGCTGTTATACATGCATAAAACCACCTTAATATTAATGACATGCGTCATGTCATGATTATAAAGGTGTCATTATGTCATGGTTATGAATATGAATCCTTATCATCTTATCATTTTGCCCCTCCAAAATCAACACAGGATTTAACATGTGATGATCAGTCTATGTTACATTGACAAGTTGAGGTACACTAAACAGTAGTTTGCTATGCAGGCAACAAATATTTCATAATAACAACACCGGTAAAGGAGAAATAAAATAAAATTTAATTTAATTCATTAATTTTTGAACAAGGGCAATGCATATACATTAACCTTAAAAAGGAGAGATGCATTTGCAGGTTGTAGCACTTAAGTGCTAATTTCCACCTGATTTTCCTAATCGTTTTAAAATAAAAAAATAAAAGTTGTGTAAGCATCTCATTCAACTGCGAAACAAAGAAAACAAAGTTATCTAACGTTAGCTGATGCATTAGCTCGTTCAGTTCGGTAATAATGGCAAAGACAAAAGTGTCATTTTGCAGCCAAATCAGAAAATTGCACCCGCGATTTACATTATAAAACGTTTAACAAGCCAATCGTTTACTTGATGTTAAACAAACACAATTTCACCACAAATAAACAAAAAGTGTTTAATATAGTACTTACACTTGAAAACTCCATATACAGTGGAAAACTCCCGCGTCTCCGGTTTCCGGCATTTTCAAATATAACGACAACACAACTCCTCCTCTCCCGTGGCATCATGGGATAGTAAAGTGTCCATCGTATGCGCACGTCAGAATCCCGCCGGAAGTAGTAGGCCATCCGGGTACTTCTCGCCTACTGTTTTTTGAATTCGGACATACTACTCTGCTCGCGTACTGTTTTTCGCATACTATATAGTATGGAAGTACGCGATTTCGGACTGTCCTTGTCTATTTATTGTTGTTTGTCAAAGCCAAGAAAATAAATATATCACTATCTATATTTATGGCAAGCAAGATTATAGACGCTGTGTGGTTCCCTGCCCTCGTTACATCACGGGTGGGGACACACATCAGCTATTTGTTTGGGAGTGGAGCATGCCAGCAATCAGTTCTCGAGGGAGCTGACTGTGGGCATTGCGAGAAGCTGTCCGCGAGGACCCTCCGCTCCCGCCGGGCGTTTTCCGAGGAGGACGGTTCGGTTCGCGGTCCCCGCGCGGTTCTCTCTGTTGCCGAGGCACGGAGACGACTCGCATTTCGGGGTTCGCAAATGGATCTGATAGCGGGGGTTGGGACGAGCTCCGCTCTATCTCAGCTTTCACATGCCAGATCTAGTGGACTGCGATTTCCAGTTCCGAGGAATTGCTATCGTTAGTGTTTTGTTTTAAAAAGAAACAGTACAAAACAAATAAAAATGTTAAGAGAAAGGCAGATGTTTGACTTTTAAATGAATGAATAAATAAGTCAGCTCATATCTGCTGAATAAAGAGGAGCTTTTAAAAGGAGGTTTTATTTATGCTTTTGCCAGTTAAAATTTTACTGGCTAGCTGAATATTATGAGATTGAAAAATAAATAAGTTAAGTAAAATAAATAAGTTTTTAGATTAAATTTATTTTAAAAAATAGAAAACTCTGTATCTCAGCCTCCTCGTCGGGGTTTATATTTTATGTGTTTAATCCCCAGATGTCTAATTATAGCAATGTTTTGGGTATTTCAGTGCCTCGGGTTAAAGAGACGCTTGCAAGCTTTCCCTCTCCCGAGTCAGTGTCATCGTTTTTAACCCCAACGTTACCCACCAGCCATCATAAATAATGAATACATTTTTATTAGGCAGCCCTGGTGGGTATGGAATGAGTGTGAGGAGTGACTCTCTGAGGAGGGTCGCAGCGCTGCCAGTTCGGTTGTTCCCGCTGGTGGCCACAGAATTATACATATATGTTTTTCCGATATAAAGATAATGGGAAAATAAAGATATATATATATGTCTGTTCTTCTGGACGCTCCGCTTTCAAGAAAACTATGAAATAATCCATTCAGCAGTGTTCCAGAGGTTTCTTCCTCACCAATGTTCCTGAGACTGCTGGACGAGAGCAGTCTCGGCCTATTAAGCTCCTCGCAGCACAAGGTGCAAAACAGAACAGTCTATAGCCAGTTAGAGATATGCAAGATCTGAGGACTGTTTTATCTCTAAAAAAGCTTGGACAAAGGAGAAGCCCTGACGCTGAGGCGGTCAGGCTTCTAAGGGTGGTCCCCTCTGGGGTAGGGACGGTTTTGAGAAATCGTTTCTCCTCAGTGCAGTCGCAGCACTGACGGTTCGGTTTCCCTGCCGGTTCGCCGTTTCAGGGCACCAAGGTCTCAGTGTCCCCAAACGAGCCTTAAAAAAGAGCAGTCAGTTCGGTTTCCCTGCCGGTTCGCCGTTTCAGGGCGCCGAGGTGCCTGCTTTATCCAACGGTCCTCCGAGGAGGGTCGTAGGAACTAAGCTAGTTAAGAGATAGGCAAGATCTGAGGACTGCCATCATCTCTAATAAAGCTTAGACAAGAAAATGAGGCTATCAGGCTTCTGAGGGCTCCTCCGGGGCAGGGACGATTTTGAGAAATCGTTTCTCCTCGGCAACCCCATGGGGTGCGACTCTCTGAGGAGGGCCGCAGCGCTGCCAGTTCGGTTGTTTCCTGCTGGTTCGTCGTTCAGGACACCGAGGTGTCGGCGTCCCCATACGATCCTCCGAGGAGGGTCGTAGAGCGGTCAGTTCGGTTGCTCCCTGTCGGTTCGCCGCTTCAGGGCACCGAAATGATTGTTCAAGCAAATCCAGAGGCCAGTCTTGAGAGACTGGTTCCCCTAGGAGAATTTCTGGCAGCGTAAAAACTACTGCCACACATTTCTCAGTGGGTCCTGCACACTATAGAAAAGGGTTTCAGAATTCAGTTCGGTTCTTGTCCGCCCAGATTTCTAGGGGTCCTCCTCGTAGTGGTGGACCCGAGCAGGCTTTGGTTATGGAGCAGGAAGTATTGACACTTCTGTAAAAGGAGCTGTAGAAGGGATTCCTCCTCCCAGCAGACAGCCATTACTTCATTGTTTCTGAAAGAGGATGACTTGTTGCGTCCTACTCTGGACCTGTGTCAATTAAACAGCAGGTTTCAGAATCTTAAGTTCAATATGCTTAAATATGATTGTGTCACAGATTCAGTCCGAGGACTGGTTTCTCTCAATAAACTTAAGGGATGCTTACTTACCTTTCCATCCTCATCACAGGAGGTTCCTGAGGTTTGCTTTCGGGGGCGAAGCATACCAATATCGGGTTCTCCTATTCAGCAAAGGTTCTCACCCCACATCTTTGTTTTCAATATGCATGGATGCAGCTCTGGCTCCTCTGGACTCCAGGGCATTTGCATATTATACTATCAATGATTGATTGATCCTAGCTCAATCTGAGCATGTGGCAGTTCGGCATTGAGATGTCGTTCTGTCTCATTTTAAGATGTTGGGGGTTGTTGCTCAACGCCAAGAAGAGTGTGCTCTGAGGACCACTTTTCTAGGTGTAGCCTTTTACAGCAGTAAATGGGGTATATATCATGGCAGCTGCGTCCAACGTAATTACTTTTGGCCTTCTGTACATGAGACCCATGCAGTGATGGCTCAGGACCAAGGGGTTTTCTCTGAGGAGAAAAATGTTTTTCACATGATCAAGGTCACGCGGCTTTGCCTTCGTGCTTCGGTCTTAAGGAAGAACCTTGGTTCCTCGCCCAGGCCCACTGTTGGGGGCTTCCTGTCGACGCATAATGTTATAGACGGATGCTTCCCTCACAAGTTGGGGGGCATTTCCTGATATCTTTGCTCCCGGGAGTTCACCCTCATTTGGAGTTTGGATACTGTGGCTTGGCCTCTTAGGGGGCCCGGCTCATAGAATCCTGTCTCTCGACTCAGGTCGTTGGGACCATTCTCCAATCCAGAGCTCCTTCCACGAGAGAAACTATATGCATTGAAATGGAAATTATTCTCCATCTGGTGTGGGGAACATCACCAAGATCCTGTTAACTGCCCTGTTGGTACAGTTCTTGATTTCTTGCAAGACCGTTTCTCTGCTGGATTATCTCCTTCTACCTTAAAGGTTTACGTGGCGGCTATATCGGCCTACCACACCCCTCTGGGTGGTACTTCTATCGGGAGAGATCCTCTAATTACTAGTTTTTCTCGGTGGTACATGAGGTTGAAACCTGCACTGCACTCAGAGCACTGGCTTGGGATTTGGCCATTGTACTTGAGGGTCTGGCTTTGGCTCCCTTTGAGCCCATTGAAGAGGTTTCAGAAAAATTCCTCACTTTGAAAACATTTCTCCTTGCTGTTTCATTTACCGGAGATTTGCATGCCCTGTCGGTTGCTCCTTTATGCCTGGAATCTGCACCGGGTATGGTGAAAGCATTTCTATACCCTAGACCGGGTTATACTCCTTAGGTCCCAGTTTATTTTGTGGGGCCTTATAGTGCTGCAGGCCTTTTATCCTCCACCTTTTAATACCCCAGATCAGGAACGACTGAACCTGTTATGTCCAGTTCGGGCATTAGATGCCTACGTTCACAGAGCTGCCCTGTGGCGTAAGTCTGAACAATTATTTGTCTGCTTTGGGTCACTCAAAAAAGAGTCCCCTGCATCTAAACAGGTTATGAGCAAATGGATAGTCGAGGCTATATCATTTGCTTATGAAGTTTATCTAAATATGTTTATGTTTTTACAGTGAAAGGTAAAACTTCCGAAATCTCTATGTAAACAATGAGTGACGTACATGCGCAAGCGATCACTTCCGGCGCATGCGCAGACCGAAGCGCCCATGCCTTCAGATGGCTGTGGTTACAAGAGATAAAAACGATATAAATACTGTTCGTTTTCTCACACAAACCGCTCGTTTTTCGTGTCTTAGGCCATCAATGTGTACTTACATTTACGTGTCATTAAATCATGTTTAATTTGGACTTCTCTGTGCATCCTCTTTGAGGTTGACCCCTCCATGACTGACAGACAACAACGGTTTGACCGAAAAATATCAAAATACGGTGGAAACAAAGACACCTACATCTTGGATGCCCTTGATGTAAGCTAAAACATATCAAAAATGTATTTCAAAGTGAACTATCCCTTTAGTGACTTTTGAACAAGTTTTTTATTCAACTACACAAAGCTAAAAGTGCCCCTAAGAAACCCCCATGTTTAATACAAATACAAACAAAAATAATAATAATAAATAGTAGTTTATTCAAAATATATATTTGAATGGCATTCAATAAGAAACTAACAATAACTATAAAGTTTTAATAATCATTCTAATTCTATGAGAATTCAACACCATAATAATGACAGAGAAGAACAATATTATTATCATAATTTTTCTCCAGCTGATAAGTGATAAAAAAATGGCAGCCAATCAGAATCCATCTGACTTCAAAGAGCTTACACATTTAAAGCAGCAGACACACTGATCTATATAATGACATTAATATAATGTCATTCTATATACTGTAGATCAGTGAGCAGACACCATAAATACACTGAACACGAATAAGAAAGATATTGTGCATTAGTGTGGATGCTAATATTGTTATAGTTTTCATTCTTGTGGTGAACAGGGCATACAGTTAAGGCAGAGCAATTCATTGTTTGCAAAAAATGGTTAACCCTTATGTCTGAATGCCAACTTATACTATATAGTAGGTCAAAAGAGTATGTGAGCTAAGTATTATGTCAGAATTCATAGTATTTATAAAACAGTAGACAGAAATTATCTGAATTACCTACTATGCCAGGTCCAATTGGCACTTTATTATCCCATGAGGCCACTGGAGAGGTTTTATGATGGGCAGTGGAGTAGGTCACATGACAAACAACATGACGTTGTGATGTCCAAATTACTTCCACACACATTTACTGTATACTATACGGAACATGTTTTAATGGTCGCAAAGTAAGTTCCAAAATGTAATGCATGATTTTTGGGGCAGCTAACATGTTTGTAGCTCAAGAGATAGCTATACAATATAACATAGCAATACCATTTTAAAGAAAACTACCTAACTCGTGAAGTTTGTTACAGCCATAAGAAGGTAAGAAAATAAGTCAGCGTAACTAGCATGAGCATTTTTGTGGCTTTACCAGCAAGTCAACCAACTAGCATGTCGACAGAACTCATGATAGATGTCCTTTCATGACAAGCACTGTCTCAATTTCTTAACATACAGTATCAATATTGCATTCTGTGCATGTATAGAGTAGAGTCCATAAAACATTAGTTTAATTACAAATAAAGCAAAGAGACGGCACAAGAAAAGTACAGAACAGTTTTTGTAATATTTATGTCTGATTTAGATTTATTCCAAGTGAAACTTTTAGCCCAGAATCCTCTTTGATCAAGCATTTACACACTTGTTCAGTAAAAATAATATGTCAGTACTGAGTTTACTGAGAGTAATGACATGTTGCTTACCTCGAATATGGTTATTTGTCAAATAAGACGTTTTAACAATCATGCCGCATAGATGAGTAAGAAATGAATATACACAGAATATGAGTTATATGATAAATATTTCCAAATATATAAACAAAGTTAAGCCAACATGCTTTTTAAGGAAACCACTTGTCATTGACTGAAAACGTTAGCTCTGCACTTATAAACAAAAACACTGATAAACAACAATGTACTGAACATTTTGAGACATTAAAGTGGTATTTGATATACACAAATATATTTATAAAATTGAAAACATTGAAGTTTTGTAAATTGATAAGAAAAATGTTCTTTGGTCTGCATCATATGGATGTACGCATGTGCCCAGATACATATTAATCTAGTTACACCTAATCATTATTATTTACAAAACAAAAGGACCTCCGAAATTCTGCAAATGAAACTCAAAAAAAGTTTTCTAAGCAGCTAAAATAATAATAATAATAATAAAAATATAACAACAACTGTTAAGTCATTTCCCCCCTTAGCCCTTCAACAGCTTTGATCAGACTCTGTTTATGGCAGTGTGAGACTGAGCTAAAGAAGTGTGGCGCCCCCTACTGGACGTCTCGCCTGATGCAACAGTACTGCATGGATTTCAAAGACTTCCTGTGGAAATCATCCTCAGAATGGTCATCAGGAATGTTGTCCTGGGACTTGTGAAAAGGGTCGGCCATTAAGGTCCACCTATAAATTTGTTCCTGGGCCCCATGAAGTTTAGCGATGCCCCATTTTGTCCAAATAACAGGGAGAAGTTACAATACTGATGTTTCATCTTCTCTCAACACCATCAGCAAGCGAAACTGATCACATAACTGTAGCAAAACAGAGTATGTTTTGATGTTCTACATTTGAAGTCGAAGATGTCCTCAGTGTGGATGTGACTCATTTCCATCTGCCAGAATCTGTTTTTTTTTTCTGTTTTTTTTTCTATTTGGTCTTCTGAGAGCCTATCATCACCTTGGACACAAAGTTGACGATGGCGCTGGCGGGCTGCTCGGGGTCGTGTTCGGCGAACAGGTGACACACATTCTCTGTGCTGCTTCCGCTTTTCCTCGCAATAAAGCCAAAGATCCTGTACACACACACACACGCACAACAATGAATAAATGTCCAAGGAGCACGTTTACACAAATACACAACTAGCACTACTACAAAACCAAGATTGGGACTCACTTTGCAGCTGTGCAGCCGTCTCGTGTCCATCTGTGAACAGATCAGTTGAGATGTCAGATAATCCCACAAAAATCCAATAAATAAATGTTGAATTTAATTTATTCAAATTGCCAAATGAACATACTGAATCTAAAAAACAGCTCATAAATCATACCAAGTGATGTTTTTGAAAACGTAAAATATACAGTTTGTACAGTATAAAAATCATTAGGTGTATGGAAAGCATGAAACATGGAAGCCCAAAGTATGTGTGTGTGTCACATACTTCCTGTCCTGAGGATCCAAGGCACAGAATATCACTGTGTTGACAGCATAGTGTCTCCTGAAGAACAATCTGGAAACACAAAGTAAAAACTCAATACAACATTGTATGCATGTATATACACACGTATGGTCATTGGTCACCATGATTTTACCAAGTAGGATATTCCAGGATCAACACGTTTTGTTTACGAAAATGTAGTCACTCCAACCCCACCCATAAATTATCCTTAAAAGGATACTCCACCGTTTTTGTTTTTTTTCATATTAAACTATGTTATTCCCTTAACTAAGACGAGTTGTTACATCCCTCTGTCATCTCAGTGCGTGCACTCAAAGCTCAACACTTTGACTGCACTTAACTAGCCCAGTTCATTCAATACGGGCCAAGCTGAGAAGCGACCAAACACCTCCATGTTTTCCCTATTTAAATGCAGTTACTCGAGCAGTGTAACTTGACCTAGGATGGTGACACAAAATAAAACGTTGCGCTTTTCTAAGCGTGTAAAATGGATAACTAGATTGTATGGCGGAATACCACAGCAAATGCTTGGGAGCACTTCGACTCGGCGCAGTAATATCATCACTCGTGAAAAGTCCTGCGCCGAGTCCATAGATATATATGCGCGTTTAACTGTAGCCTATTTAAATAGGGAAAACGTGGAGGTGTTTGGTCGCTTCTCTGCTTGGCCCACATTGAATGAACTGGGCTAGTAGTTAAGTGCTATTAAAGTGTCTCGCGTGCCAGAGCGATTGAGCGCACGCACTGAGACAAGAAAGGTATGTATCAACTCGTCTTAGTTAAGGGAATAACATAGTTTGATATGAAAAACAAAACAAAACAGTGGAGTATCGCTTTAAAGGGGATGTGAAAGGTGAAGGAAATGATAAGTTAATAACACTGATGTAGACGCACCTAACCCTGGTTGTAAGCCTAAACTTGACATAAACTGTAAACTTGTCCCTCAAATCTGATTGGTTGATTGGAATGTTGTTCCAGGATCAAACATGGTGTTGATCCAGGAACATATTGCGCTTGGTGAAATAAGAATCACCATACCTACTGTATATACAGTTATATATACAGTCTATTTCAAATAAATGCTGTTCTTTTGAACTTTCTATTCATAACACAATCCTGAAAAAAAGAAAAAAAAAAAATATATATATATATATATAAAATTAACCAGCACAACTGTTTTCAACATTGATGATAATAAGAAATGTTTCTTGTGCAGTAAATCATGTTCAGCTACACTGAAGACTGGAGTAATGATGCGGAAAATTCAGCTTTGACATCACAGGAATAAATTACATTTTAAAGTATATTAAAATAAAAAACGGTTATATTTTAAATAGTGATATTTCACAATATTTTTTAATGTTTTTATTATTTTTGATCAAATAATTGCAGCCTTGGTGAGCATAAGAGTCTTATAAAAATGACAAAAAACACACAGCATTACCAAAATTAGTTTTCAAAATAGCTATCATATCTGAATAACGTTGAAGCCGAAATGTCACCATTTTACCATTTTATGAAATTTTATGAAAATGTGCCAATTTATTTCACCTTAAATTATGGCATTACATTATCACTAAAAACCCACCTGACTATAAAATATGAATTAAGAAACAGAAACAAAGAGAGAGATACTCACTTCCTCTGGTTGTCTGTGAGGGTGATTCCCTGTGCAGACACTTTAAAGTGAACAACAGTGGATGTGGTTGGTGGATCCATACTGAAAATCACAGTGGTGGCCTTCTGAACACCCTGAGCTCCTGTCAGAGACTCCAGCTCCACACTGCCCAGGAACCACACGTTACACGCTGAACAACACACATACACATTAGCACATGAACACACATTTCCTATACATTGATCAAATTCAACAGTGCAATGCACACAGATATTCAGTTACCTGCTCCCTGTTTAAGTAGCTCTGCTGCAGAGTTTGTAGATGTTTGTGCAGGAGATTCATTCAACTCTTCTAGAGGGTCTAAAAGAAAAAGGGCCTATCCAGTTAGTAGAGAAAAAAAAAACACACATGCAGATACACATTAATAACTTTACTTACCTCTGCCTGGTATGATAAGTCTGCAGGGTAAAGCCAATGGTGTGATTGAATGTTGACACACCAAAGCTGTGAGACTTCCTGTACATACAGGATACATTTTTATTTAGTTTAGCTAAATGGTTAACCATCATATTTTTCATACAACGACAATGGACGGTAGTTGCTTGACGGTAATTTTGCTTATTAAAAAGGATATGTACTGTTCAAATCTTTGGAGTCAAATGTTTGTAAATGCTTTTAGAAGTATGTTATACTACAGTATATTGTGAAATACTATTACAGTCTAAAACAACTGTTTTCTATTTGAATATATTTAAAAATGCAATTTATTCCTGTGACTGCAATGCTGAATTTTCAGCTTCATTACCCCAGTGTTCAGTGTCCCATGATCCCACAGAAATAATTCTAATATGCTGATTTGCTGCTCGAGGTACATTTCTTATAATCATAAATGTTGAAATCAGTTGTGCAATTCAATATTTTTATAGAAAGTGTGATATATTTTTTGAGAATGTTTTTTAAAGAATAGAAAGTTTAAAAGAGCTGCATTTATTTGAAACAAATGTTTTGTAACAATATACAAGTCTTTAATGTTATCATTCTACTGAACAGAAGTATTCATTTCTTTCAAAATGTAAAACCTACTGACGCCAAATGAGTGAAAAGAAAATAGAAACAAATAGTTGCATGACGCTCCTGGTTACGGCCACTAGAGAGAGATCTTGACCATGCAAATGAAAAGGCTTTAAATAGCAGCTCTCAAGTCCTCATTAAAGGGATACACCACTTTTTCTGGGAAATAGGGTCATTTTACAAAAAGTTTTACTGTTTTTGAATCCATTCAGCCGATCTCTGGTTCTGGCGGTGCCACTTTTAGCATAGCTTATGCCTTAGCATACATCATTGAAGTGGACAAGACCATTAGAATTTCTCAAAAAAAAAAAAAAAAAAAATGACCAAAGAGTTTTGATATTATTCCTATTTAAAACTTGACTCTTCTGTAGTTACATAGCGCACTAACACCAACAGAAAATGTAAAGTTGAGATTTTCTAGGCTGATATGGCTAGGAACTATACTCTCATTCCTGTGTAATAATCAAGAAACTTTACTGACGTACCATAAATGCAGCAGGCGCAATGATATGATGCAGCGCCTGAAAATAATCCCGGGGTCAGTAACTTCCAACGTGACGGAAGGTAGCCTATTTTCAGGCGCTGCGTCATATCATTGCGCCTGATGCACTCATGGTAGTAAAATGACCCTATTTCCAAAAAAAAAAAAAAAAGTGAAGTATCCCTTTAACGTTCATGCAGACAATGACATCAACAGATACTTACCAAAGTAGGGTTCATTGGGGCAGCCTTTTAACCTCACACCTTTCGGTGTGCACTCGATCAGGAAATGCCGCACAAGCTCATTGGACAGATCACCCACTGTGCAAATAGACAGGAAATGATGCCATATGTAAAACTATTTCTAATTATCAAAGCAATTACATGTATATAGCAATAGGAAATGCACTGAAATGTGTCATACAAACTGATAAAGTTGTTCTGAAATGATCAGGGATCTTGTTATAAAGAGCATTTCGGTTGGTTGTTTCTAATTTTGAGATCCCTAAGGGTGATCTACAGGGGAGAAGCAACAGCGCAAGGACAGACTTTCCTGCATTTTACTCTCATCAGGAGTTTAGGAACAACATTACATTTCCTACTTCCTCCTTAATACCTCATTCTGACTGGGCAGGTCAAGTTTCTGAACACCGAACAAGCGTAACTGATGTTGAGGATAGACAGACTTTGAGAAATCAGAGTTTGTTTGTTTGGTACAAAAAACAATCTCAAAATGCAACTTCTCATGATACAGTAAACAATTAAAAGACAACATAATAATACTGTATGAAACCCCCTCTTACAGAGACATCTAGAACTATGATAATCAGATGGAAACGGACAGTGTGTGTGTGTGTCTCCCCCTTCCTTCCTCTGATTGAGAGACACACCATGTTTATGGAGGGACTCTGGATATGAACGCTCCAGCTGTTCCTCACACAATAGTGTTGAGATGTCCAGCTCTTCAGGGTCTTAAAGTCTACAAATATTTCACTGCAATTCATTTAAGGAGTTGCCCTGTACAGGCAATTAAACCTGGTATGAAGATTCATTTTGGTCGATTGGATAACAAGACGAGGGGGAGATTCCTGTGTTTCAATTCGCCGCTTTTGTCCACTCTCGACCACTTTTCCTGATTTCTTCAAGGGGAGGGACTATGGGCAGAAAAATGGCGAGAGAATATTGTGCGTTTTTCGTCTTCAAACCAAACTTTGTTCCCAAACGGACAAATTTTAAATCCCGCTTGGCTAGCCCACTTCACTTAATGTTTAAAGTAGGCGGTCTATTGTGGCTGTTTGAACACATTCGACCTCATGCGTTTTCAACTAGCTCGGGAAGTGGAAGTCGACAAGCTCAAACGTTTTAGACCCCTTTACACCTGTATTTAGTAGGGCTGTCAACTTTAGTCGTTTAGTCGACTAATCGGTCGATGCCGTCTTGGTCGACTGACATTCTTATTGGTCGACCAGTTGCATTTTTTTTTTTACCAATAGAAAGAATTTTTCAATGATTTACTCCTTGATATTTATTCATTTATAAGCAGTTATTTATTACTGTATTCTAAATATAATTAGCCTATGTTTTGTCCCCAACTTTAGGCTATTTTTGTAACTGCGCCACAGTTTAGCGCACATAATACACTCGGGAACCGCACCTGTGGCTGGCTGCGCTGCTGCTCGCGCTCGGTAAGGGATGCTGTATTCATTCAGTTAGAACGCTGCTTGTTTTGGCTTTAGTCGACAAAATGTCCAGGAAATCTAAATTTTTTCTCTGGCTGCATTTTAAAACAAAGACGACAAGACTGTGGAGGGAGGCGATCGCGTTGCTCCATTATGAGCGCGCAAGTCGCGCGCCTACATTTGAAATCGAACTTGAGCGTGCAAAAGACGCGAGCAGCCTTTTAACGGCTATATCATACTGACTCAATAGATTGTGTTTTCTTAATGTTTTCGTTTTTATTTGTACACTTGACGCATTTTAAAATAGCCTAAATAATGAGTTATTTAAGTTATTTGGGTTTTTTGTGTGTTGTTTAAAACGCCTTGATCGTCAGGACTAAAGTTAACCCATAGCTTTGAAAGTAAAGAAGAATATCCACAAGTTTCCTACGCCCCATGAGGCCTTGCGTCAAAAGTGGGCGCGACTTCCGGTTGGAAGTAAACAAAGCGCGATTTGACATACTTGACACTGGTTCATTCAACAGTTGACAGTCATTCAAGTTATAGCGATCCAAACTAGCTAACGATGTGGGAACACAACCTCAACGAAATTCAAAAGGGTGAAATAACAGTACCTTTACCCTCCGCAGTAGTTGATTGGGAGTATTATAATAACATTATTAATAATCAATACTCATCAAGGCATGGTGACAGACAGTTGTGTGAGCTGACAAACAATTAAAATAAAAAATACACACTTAGTCATTGTGCTTTGGAGTTTATTCAAAATTTTAAATGTATGTGCTACTTGAATACATTAACTGGCACATTTGGTATTCTGTCAACACAGGCTTTGATCCTGAGTTTAGGTGTAACATCATTAGAGAACAGCCAAACACATGCTGATAGAGTTTATAGAACATTAAGAATTTAAACAAATGTACACAGGAAGATTCGTCGTCTTTTGGGAGGTTGATGGAAACTTCAGTCGTTGGCAGAATCACTCTGATTTCGTTTTCAGCTTATGTTCAAAACAATCCCGTTTAAGCCACTAAATTAGTTTAGTCCGGCTATACATACAACCGCGAACAGCACATGTTGTCCCTGAGCTCCGTAACGACATCTCTCATAAAGATTTTGAAATAGTTAAATAGTCTTTAAATAGTAAAATAATTCTTCGAAAAACAGCTAGCCTCTTCGCTAACTAACACACAAAATACCATTGGAATGCTACTTCCGCCGCGTCACCGGAAGTTTCACCCACTTTATTTTTTACAGGAGCGCCCCTCGGAAACTTGTGGATAAAGCCTGTATAAACGAGAGCTTTTGTTGGGATTTTTCATTATGTGGCAGATAGCAGTTATATTTTTTGCAGCGTGTGGTGTGGTCAGGTTTTTTTTTTCAGTCGACTAATCGTTGCGCAGGACTCGACTTTGGTCGACTAAGGATTTCTTTGGTTGAATACAGCCCTAGTATTTAGCATCGTCCACTTGTGATATGATCGACCAAAACGCATCTCAATACCAGTTGTAAACAGAGCCTGAGAATCTATGGACTGTTCATATTTACCTGTTTTACCAACGCATTCTCACCCCAAGGCGTCACCTTTGACCATGCTTCAATATTTGACGTTTTAGGTGCCCTTTAGCGTCACTTACATGACGCGAACCTACGGCTTCATCTAACTGACGCTAAAGGAAAGCGTCAGTTAGAGGACGCGGTTAGGTTTAGGTGTGGGGTGGGGGTAGGGTACACGCGATCCTAGGGCGTCATCTAACTGACGCTAAAGGGCGCCTAAAGCGTCAGATATTGAAGCATGTCCAAATGCTTCCCAAGGCGTCAGTTAAGTGACGCCTTGGGGGTGAGAATGGGCTGGTTTTACACAGATAAAGTAGCCTGGTTTAAACCAGACCATTCTCAGTTGTAACTGAGATATGGTCTGGCAAAGCATCATAGACAAATCATTTCCAGATGGGCGTCACCAACGGACGTCGCGGGTAGACCTAAAACCAATCAGGGGAGCGTTTCCCGAAAGCATCGTTAGCCAACTATGGTCGCAAGTTGGTCGCAATTTCCATTGAACTCTATTGGTAACGACGGAACTTGCGACCATAGTTGGCTAACGATGCTTTCGGGAAACGCACCCCAGAGCGATGAAGGAGATGACGTATGCAGAGCAGCGGCCGGTGGAGAAACATCTCCAAATGTTGTTCTTTGCTCAGTCTGTAACAAAAAGGAAACGTTCAAATCGTTTAAAAACAGACGCGATAGCTGATTCGAGCGAGTGATGTTCGACGGTGGCGTCCATCTTTGTAATGTGGGCTACAAAATCTGCTTCAAAATCCCAGCGCTGTCGTCATCGTGTAAAGCCCGCCCCAACGTTTCTGATTGGTGCCGTGATTTCGACGGATTGGAAATGGGCTTGAATGAGGTCTTTGCCAGACTAACTTTCAGAGCAAATCTAAATTTCCCGGAAGTTGTCTGGGTTTTCCCAGGCTACAGATAAAGTGCTTACAGTTGTATGAAACAGAAGTTGCGATAGGCTTTTCTTCACATATATCAGCGTGAAACCGTCTCAAACAAGAAAAAAAATGTAGGGCGGGACTTGATTTAGTCAATAGATTGGATCATTGGATGGTTGTGGTTTGCTATTGCTGTGATGTCATGTGAGTGACAAGTTCTCCTGCCCAAAAAATACATCGTCAGAGAGAAGAGATGTCATTGCAAGTGGGAAGGGAAGCTATATTGATTTAAGATTACGAGGGCACACGAATTAAAAAAAAATGTAATGTGCAGGATAAATCAGTTATAATAAATACTGCAATATTCCATAAAAAAATTAAAAAGAGAGAATTGTCAAACCAGGAACCCGAATCAGATATTTTCCACACCAAGGACTTGTTAAGGTACGTAATTTATGGCCAGGTTGTGCGTTAGCCCAGTCGATTGCGTCATCGTTCACCATAAGTCATAATAAAAAGAAATGGAGCATTCTCTTACTTTTCTTGCTTTGCTGTAGAACGGAGGGTGGGGGCGTGGCCACCTTCATGGCCAATCCGTAAGCTCCTCTGAACGAGTGACTGTCTCTGATGATGAAGGAACCCGGCTCTTTATCCTTGAGAATGCCAATAGCTACAGCAAAAAAAAAAAAACACAGATGTATTATTCAGTAATATTTGAAGCGAAGAGGTAAAGAAGCAAAACTACTCTGAGATCCACTTTAAGAGACTTTGAGAGTAATCAATTGATCAATTAACATATAACTCAAATAAACATAAAACAACAATTCTTTCACAGAAGACACTGTGAAAAGCAGCATTTGACTAAATATTATATTGTTTTAAAAAATAGTCAGAAATATTTTTGTCAAATCAATTATATTTAAAATGCTGCAAAAAGTATATCCGTTTACATCTGTGCAAGGAGTGGAATGAATTTATTTTTTAATAAATTAACCAATCTGAACCAATTGCTTTACTATAAGGAATTAAAAAGGAATTTCCATTGCTAAATATGACTGAAAACATCTGTCAGACTTTCAGTCTGCTTAAAAAGTAGCAAGTAAAAACAAGGCTGTGAGGGATAGAAGTAACTTTCAGTGTTCATATAGAGCAAACAAACATTGAAAATCATCTTTCTACAAATTTTCAGTGGTCAACTCTAGACAGCATGAGAAGTGATATATGCCCTTAAGAGCGAATGCAATATTAAACAGATTGTACTTACACCATCATTCAAAAGCTTGGGCTGTTTGGTCATTTTGGTTAATTCCGCAAGGATGCATTAAATTGATCAAGAGTGACAGTAAAAATGTATATTTGAAACAATCTGAACTTTATATTTATCAAAATGTCTTTTTATAAATGAACTGAGCAAGGCGAGCATTTGAGCTTATAAAACTTAAACTTTGTTTTGATTTGTTTTTTTAAATGAGCGATTGTTTCGCTTGATAAGGCCCTTATTCGTCATCTGGAATCGTTTAAAGCCCTTTCAACAGTTTGCAGTTTGCACTGAAACTGTCTTTTCGACCTTGAACCGTTTGGTTCCCATTGAAGTGCATTATATGGAGAAAAATCCTAGAATGTTTTCATCAAAAACCTTAATTTCTTTTCGACTGAAGAAAGAAAGACATGGATATCTTGGATGACATGGGGGTGAGTAAATTATCAACAAAAGTTGTTTTTTTTAAAGTGAACTACTCCTTTAAGTCCTACTGATGATCTAATATTGTTACCTTGGTCTCTCGAGATATCCGGCTTGTACCAGAACTTAGATGTGTCCTGAACAAACTTCACGTTTTCCGGTTTACTGGCCATGAAATCTGCAAATATGAATACCACCACATTATATTTTAAAGCTGAATGTGGCTGTGTGTGTGCATGCAGACAGGCATGCCACTCACCTGGACTCGGTGTAGATCTGGTAGGCGAGGTGTTGTGACTGGCATAGGACGTGCTGACAGCACTCCTGCTGAGCGGGAAACTCAACATGGTCTCCGAGCCCTCCGTCCCACGTCTCTTCAGGGGCAGATGTGGAGGTAGAGCCACATCCAGACCCAGAGCCTCAAGACCCTCCACAGCCTCCAGCAAGCTGCTCTCCAGTCCTCCCACATCCAGAGACGAGGTCAGGCTGCGAGGAGCTCCGCGAGGGGAGCTGTGGGAGTTGGGTGCCGAGAGGGTGAGGGGTGGGGAGGGTTGGGGTGTGTAGTGACTCAAGGGGGTGCTCGATCCACCTTCTAACCAGCAATGAGCTGGAGTGGGGCTGTAAGGAGAAGAAAACACAGCACAGGGTTATCTTTTACATATCATGATGTACTACCCTACCGTGTGTGTATACATTGTTAACAGGGCTTGACATTAACACCCGCCAAATGTTGAATTTGATATAATATGCATTTAGCAATTGTAGTTTTTTAAAAAGGCATATGAAATAATAAACTAATCTAGTGTAGTCAAAAATATTGATCCTTCTATGCATATTGATACTCTACTCGAAATATCTGAAACTATTTCAGGGTAGGGTACACAATATCAGGAGCGCGTTCTCGCTCTTTAATATCTCTGACAGTGAGTTGACACACAAATCCGTGTCCCTTTACTCGCTTGTTTGCTCTGGAAAAATATTGTAGGTGTTACAGGGGTTGAATTTTGGCAATAGATTGCTTTCATTCTACTCATTCCCGTAGATTTTGTGCTCACACCCAAAGTGTGTGCACATAAAGACAATTATATTGGCTATATAAAACAGTATAATGAGCCCGTGTGTAAGGCCATAAAGTGACATTAGCCTAGTATACAGATTGCCAAATTATGAGATAATATTAAAAAATATCTACAGTGGTGTATAAAAAGTGGATCAAAAAAGGTCATTAGAAGTTGTCCTTTGATGAAAGGTTTTGATCCACTTCATATGTTGACTACTGCATTTGGCGTTTTTTTTCCCCTATGGTATCGATGTACAAATTGTGGCAAGTGAAAAAACTTTTGAAAACCACTAGCCACAGTGGCCGGTGAGCAAAAAAGTTAATGTCAAGCCCTTATTGTTAAATATAGACTAGATACACAATAATGTGACCAGTGACCACACATGCAACTGAAATGCCAGAATTTCCTTCGATTGTGTAGAGAAGTTTTGATTTGACTGTTACAAAATGTAGCAATAATACAATTTGGGCTAATACCGATTGGCCAAGTGTGAGTGTCTGTGTGCGTGTTTGTTTGTTTGTGCGAGTACACTACCATCACACTATTATAAATGTACAGTATGAAAATGGATATTCATTTTGAGATGGTTTAAGATTACATTTAACAGCATGAATACATTTTTAGCTTTTCAAAATAATAACTTTCACTGAGTAATCTAAATGTGAAATGAACATGCACAATTAAATCTCCAATACAATCAACAGCCAATATTGTACTGACATACAATGCATCCCTATGCATTTGTTTGACAGTCATTACCTGTCTGTGTTGACCAATGGGCTGGGGGTGGAGATAGAGTGCATGGATCCGAACATCCTCTGACAGGAGGCGGGACTTCCTGTGACATCAGAGTGGAAGAGCTCTCCGTCAGATGACATAGATGTGTGCGTCATGCTGTCGACGTAACCTCGTGACTCTAAGAAAAAACAAAACACAAAAGGAACTTTATGACCTGAATCCAATTCCAAGACCACACACACACACACACACACGCACGCACACACACACATTGTGTTTACATTCTATACCCTTACACTAACACTAAACCTACTCATCACAGTATGATTTAAAAGCAGTTTTGTCTCATAGGGACTAAAAATGTCCCCACAAGGACAAGGATTTTGGATATTGCCATCTTTCTGTCCCCATATAACATAGTGCATACCTGACACACACGCACACACACCTTCATACAGTTTCTTCACGAAGATTCCATTCAGTATGAGCAATGACTTGCACGCCCACAAAATATTTGAAGACCTGCGCTGTGCAACCTGCTACTGGTTGCCAAATCCAGGTAATAAATCAAGTGGTATTATTGGATAGATCATTGTATGGGAGCTGGGATTGTGGGTTTGGCAGAAGCCCATACACACGCATTCTTCAGATTGTGCACATAACAAACCACAGGGGAGGGACCCTGGAGGAATGTCTCTCAGTTTGTCTCCTGCTCCCCCCTCTCTGTCTGGAAACTGGCTGGATTTGATCAAATTAATTTTGTGGTAAATCCTATTTGACCTTACCTGTAATTAAATATGAATAATAATAATAATAATAATAATAATAATATAGCTTCAAGAAGCAGTTAGCAGAATCAAACATTAATATCTGTGCATTCATTTTTTTTTACCCATTGCTTCCAGAGAAATGACTAGATTCAGCATGTACTGTACGTGTTCAAAACTTCAATCATAAACCACGACAATCACAAGTTAAGTTGTTTTCTTATAACAGTCGTTTTGTTAAAAATGCATGTTGTGACGGTCTTGTAAGCATTAGTTTGAAAATTAGTTGTATTTTCACGATGACATTTTCAGCTATCATGGAATTTTATTTTATTTCTATTTTTTGAAAATGTAAGTCTAGGATTTTCTGGAAAGAAACATCATTTAAAAAAAAATGTTAGCAGATATCAAAATAAAATGGCAAAAACAACAACCGTTATTATAATTATAATTTATTGTTGCTAAAAAAACAAACAAACAAATATACGTAATGTTGTGGATGGGCCAGTAAAATTGGGCTTGCAGAAAAAAAAATGTTTAATTTCTTACGTTTTGATTTCTAGATCCTCAACAAATCTACAGAAGTTCAACATTTGAACATTTTCCTAGGATGAGTATTTGAACCACTTCAAATGTTGACCACTGTATTTACATTTTGCAGACTCAAAAAATTATCTTCAAAGATGACGTTAAAAAAAAAAAAAAAACAAGCAGTCCATAAGATGGAAAGTGTACAATCCTGAAAAAAAATGATCCTTGGTTACTTTATTGGTATTGGTTCCTTTATGCAACTCCAACATAGAAGCACAGCTGATGTTTTGCAAATGTACCCAACAGTCCCAAAGTAACAATCCATTCCATAATTCCACAAAATGTCATTAGACTTTTATGTTGGATTCCCCATGGATGTTTTCTTGCTACAGACATTTACCAATCAAACATATACCAAAGCATCATGACCGCTTCTTTTTCAGCCATGACCGCACCCATAACCACATCATATGATACGTTGTCAAGGGGATGCTGTCTTTGAAAATGTAACTAAGAATACATAAACACATAAACAAATAATACAAACAACATCTGGAGGCAGAAGAGTCTGAAGCGTTCCAAAAATAGACATTGTGTGACCCACCGCAAAAACCCTAAAACTCATTCCCAAGACGCAGGAATTCACAAAATTGCTTCCCAGAGATTCATCTGGTCTGCTTCTCCCTGATGAAAACTGGTCACCACCACATGTTGAGTTCTGGATGGAGGTGTTCAGCATGGGATGTCCCACCAGGCTTCATAACAAGCTTAACCTGCAAGGCTTCCTTTATCAATCAATGTCAAAGAACCATTTAATCCAGCCTCCTAGTTAACTTTTCCAATTGAAAAGCATAGCTATACTGGTCCACCTGCAAGATCAGCACAAAACCAGTCTGGACTTGCAGATAAAGTACAGAAAATGGGTTAAAATGAAGCAGAAAAGCATCCCAACATGACTCTTCTGAAAGCGGACGACGACATCAACAGATGTCAGGGTCACATGAGGATTGCAGGATTGGATCAGGTGAGCCAAGAGGTCAATGATCTGTTGAACAACACCGGCCCTTCAAAGAGAAGAGAAAAGAAGATCTGGATGACCCTTCCAGAAAGAAGAGATAGGCCTTGAGGGTCTAAAATGAATCAGCGCTGAATTTAAGACATCAGACGACCCGGTTCTGCATTGAGAAGATAAATGATACTTTTAGGCTCAAAACATACCAAAAATGTGAGTATGTGAGTGTGGACGATACTAGCTATTCAGGCTTTCAAAACCCAAGTTCGGAGACCAACTCAGTACTCTGGGATGAAAGGAGGGGGTACAACATGTCATCACAAAAAAAGTTTTAAAGAGCCAAACAATTGACAAATGGCCCCGCATGCCTCTTACTCAAATAAAGTGTTTAAAATATATCCATATTATTTTAATATATTTTCTTTAAAAAAAAATTTTTTCTAAATAATAAATTCATTTAATATTAATGATGTTTTTTTTTTATTATGTAATTATTTAAGGTAATATTTAATATTAGATGGCTTAGCATTTTTGATATTTACTTTTGATTCAATTATTTAAGGGACGCGATTCATAGAATTGGTCACCATTTTCTTTAATGTTTAAAACTTGTTTTTGCAGTTCACTTAATTAGTAATGCAATGTGACAAATTAATTAAAACTCAAATGATACAAAACATTTTGATACTTGATACTTATAACAAACAAACATTTGTTTCATATATATATATATATATATATATACGTATATATATATATATATATATATTATTTTTTTTTGCTAATTGCCTAGACAATATTTCTCATTTTAATTTAATTTAAGCTGACATAGGCTACTAAAATTACTAAAATGAAATAAAACTATACACATATTTAAAAAAGACAAAAATATGCAGCAAAATGACTAAATTTTAACATGAAATCAGAAAATACAAAAATTATTATAATTCCCTTATAAAAGCACATTAATAAATTAAAGATCTAATGTTTATTATTTCATCTAAAATACATATATTTTAAAATGAATAATATTATATAAAATAGTAATAGTAATAGGAATATGTAATGTAATCACCAGATGAATGAAAAGAGTGTAAGAGAAAAAAAGAAAGCCTCAGACTGTTTAAAATTAAATGCAGTCATGCTAAAAAAATATAAGACATCAATATTAACGCGTCATATCAGCATCCTACAGTTAGGAGTTGGGAATTTGGCTGGCAAATGAAAGAGAAGGGCGATAAAAGTGTGTCTAAGCGTGTTTTTGTGTATGTCTGTTCTTCTTTCAGGATTAAATCTCCCGCATGCCAGTGAGACAAAGGACGACTTCAGTTTTACGGACTTAACAAACTCGCCATTCAAAGGAGGAATGCACGCACACACACGCAGTGAGCCAAGTTGAAAAATGTCCAGCTGTTGTGATCAAAGCTGCAAAGCTGAACTAGATAGAGAATGTGTGGAGGGGGGAAATAAAAAGAGAGAGAATCCAACACATGAGAATTAAAGACTGTCCAGTCAAAGGTATCACTAAGTTCAGCTCTATGATACATGCTCTTAAATATGTCTGTAATAAGATTTAGCTCTCATTTGAGCTTTAAATTAGACTTTGCTTCTTTGCTGTATTAAAGACTCGTCCACTAGACATTCTGCACAACAGCGTCAAAACACGCAGACCAAAAATAACACTTTTTTCACTGCGCATTGGTATTCAGAGCATTAAAATAGCTAAGGAGTGTTTCAATCCATTTGTGGTCTTAATTTGGCAATGTACACACTCACACATGCAATCAATCAAACAAACAGCTGGAGGATTGAACTAACAACCATTTATTTGTGACTCACAATAAAGAAACCCAAATTAATCTGACAAGAAGTATTCAGAGATCTGCTGAACTAGTTGTGTCAATCAAAAATGTCCCTTTCTAACATAAAATCACATTATTTGACAATAATATGCTTCGGATATGACATTAATCTTTTGTTTTCATGCATTAATGCATTTATATGAATGTTAGTTTTTAAAGATTCACTGTAAAAAAAACGTTGCTGCCGTACATCTCTATATAATCAACTTGGATGTTTAATCAACTTGCATTACATTAAACTGACTTTTAAAAAAAATGAATTGAACCTTGTATAACTTATAAAAAAAGTTGTAGAAATGTAACATATTTTGATGAGTTAAAGCAAAGTAAAAGAATTATGTACACAACTTTTTACAGTGTTATTATTTTTAATTTATATTAATGATTTTAGATTGTAATTCGTATTTACTATTATATGCTGTATTATTTGTATATTCTATTATTTTTTATAATAAGCTAAAATAAAGGAAAATAATATTTAAAATTAGATGATTTTATAATTACTTAAGGGAAAGTATTTAATATTAGGTGCTGTATTCATTTTTATAAGTTTATTGTTTTTTATAACATTACATTTATGCTATTGCTATATATTTAAATATGAATATTATATATTTTCGAATTATTTAAGGGAAAGTTTTTTAGATCCTGTCATTCTTTACATTTTTCATTCAATTATGTAATGGAGGTGTCAAATTATAAATACTTTAACTGGCCACCATTTAGTTTTACTTCACTATTTATATCCCCTTTTTTATTTATCATCATAACTTTTGTAACATAAGCACAGTTTATGCAATATTTGAAATGTTTTGTTGCTCCATTCAGTGTTGCTATGTAAGCCTTTGTTCCTATTCTGTCAATTTGTGTCAGTAAAAGAACAGTAATAAACTAGGGCTGCAACTAACGATTATTTTGATAATCGATTAATCGGACGATTATTTTTTCGATTAATCGATTAATCGGATAAAAATTATATTTCATTTTTTTGTTTATTATAACTAAATAAAACCCTAAAACCTAAAACTTTTGCATGTTAAACAATCTACTTAATACAGACAACTTCATTATAAAGAAAAACAACAAATAAAAAATATATATATATATGACCATAACCTATGTCAAAAATGCTATTGTAAACTAGATTAGTGGAACTCAGCAAAACTTAGCCTAGAAATATCACAAGTGCACAATAATTTTATAAAATCTGAACATTTAGTGAAAAACATTCCTTAGTGGGGAACAAATAAGAGACAATAAGTGTAGCACTAACTCTGGTAAAACGCTACACATTGCTCTTTGTATTGTTGTTACACATTCATGAAAAACATCGTAAAAATCAGATGCACTTCTCTTTTAAATGTAAAGCACAGCTGTTTAGTGAGGAAGCAAAATATAATAGATAGGACAGAACAAGAAAGGCAATTAATAAGCTTTCATTGCGCAAAAGTATTATGACATGATCATGAAAGAGCTGCACAAAGTGCGCATCGCAAACGCTGAATGATGCGCTTGAAGCAACACGGAGTCACAGGGCGGCGCGCAGCTCCTCAGTGTCCGCCGCATTAAAGTTAAAAGCACCAAGGAAAGAGAAAGACATATTGACTGTGTATTATACAGTATCTATCCAATAGTTTATTAAGCCTTTTCTTTTAACAGTTTTAAATTTCAGTTAGGCTACTGTGCACGTGAAGAACAATTATAGAGCGCCGACTCTACTCTAGTGTTGTGATCTAACAGACACTCAGTAGAAAGTGATTAAGTTACAGCAATAAAAGTCTAGCAAGATAGAAAAACCATCATAGACCTTTATCTACGGATCAATTATAGTAATAACATTGATCTTGGAAAGAGTTTCATCATGTTAACTGTTGTAACGCGACGCGCTGTTTGAACACCGAATAGAGAATGACTGACAGCCGCAGTGGAGGGAAAAGCTTAGGTTAACTTGAATTTAATGACTTAAATATACATTTTTATCTCACATTATACTATAGTATGGCTTCATAAAGTATACACGATTAACGTAGGTCACCTATTTTGTTTTCAAAACGGCGAACTTGCCGAAAGGTGAATGATTTTCGTGTATAATGCATATTGATAGCGGTTTCCTGATGCCCGCAAATTAGTTCAAACTCACGGAATCGAGAGCGCGCATGCGAGACAGAAGATAATGTGCTCCAAACCGTCCGTGTTGCGTGCGCGAGACAGGGTAGAGCGGCGAGGGAGAGAGACTGCGTGTGTGCCTCATGAAGCGCATGTAAGAAGCGCATGTTGCATGTAAACAATCCCCGTGACGTAATAAGACCAACTAATCGATAATGACATTCGTTGACAACGATTTTCATAATCGATTATAATCGATTTTATCGATTAGTTGTTGCAGCCCTATAATAAACAAACCAAAATGTTTGCTTTGGATAATTTGGTTGCATGCTTTTCATTCTCAATCTCCAATTAAATGAATTTCAGTTCAAACTGACCTGATTACATAACACATTTTTTCCTCGTCCACATTCATTTGGACACAGGCCCGCACAAAACTGTCTTTTGTCCAGAGACAGAGAAGAATAGTGTCCACTGTCTCCACTCCATCTCCATCTAAGTGCTCACAACTACACACATCCACTCACGACAAGAGCACCACATTCATCTCTTTTTGTTTTAGTACCTCCCACGATTGCTTGATAAATCTCCAAGGCCCGATGAGAAAGTGGTAAAGCTTAAATCACCAATCTGAGGTAAATTACAGGACAAGTCATGTGTAAATGAGCTTTAGAAAAGAGTGAAAGCAAGATGTTTTCCACAAAACACCCCACGGGTAAAGTAGTGCTCTGCTGTTTGTGAGGAAGCACACGAGGAATGCCAAACACTGACAGAACCAACACAATATAGGGTAGTCCAAGCGCAAATATTGGGGCTTTAAATGTGTTTGTCTTTATCAGTAAAGTTTTTGCAATGCAAATAACCAATTGAGGTCTTCGGACACAGTGTCCAAGGGCAGGCTGAAACAGGAAACATTCACATACAAACAAACTAAAAGTGCACAAACCGTGTGTACGCACACATTCTTCAAATAACAACCACTGGCCTTTTTTTGGCATCTCAGCAATTTGATGTACATCAAGCATGTACTGCGAACACATGGAATTGAATTTGAATCAGTATTTCTGCCTCGTTATCCAGTAAAAATGTCTAAACATCCTCATAACAAGATCAATTGAAGTTCACTTGGTCATCACTGTAAAAAAAAAATATTGTTGGTTTAACTTAAAAAAAATGAAGTAACTTGCTGGCCTTAAAATTTTAAGTTCATTGAAATGGAAAAAATTGAGTTGATACAATGAGGGAGATTGATTTAATCACCAGAAACTCAAAATATGATATTATCTGAACTACATAAATGATTTAAGTTGATTTGACAAAAGAAAAAAATAATGTGATTACAAATCATGAAAATATTTGTTTACAGTGTGGTTATTTTTATTATTTTTATCCAGGTGCTGGGTATTGGCAGATTTATTTCATTTATTAAGTATACTTGATTGCATTTAATAATATATGATGAAATGAGAAATATTTCGTGCTTGATAAAGAAACTTTCTCTGAAAAGAATTCTTCATGTCATAAATACAATTTCCATAAGAGGATATTTACATGTTTTTACACTGATAAAGTAATAAAAAAATGATTTTCAGTGTACTGAATATGTAACAAAAAATAGAGAAGAGAGGAGAAGAGAAGAGATGGGAAGAAAAGACAAAAAAGAGAAAGTTTTCCCCATATAGTGAGGAATGTTCACACATAGACTTCATGCTGACAAGAAGACAATTAAAGTCTGCCAGAGATGGATACAGCAAATGGCTGAGGTATTAGCATACAAACACACAGGCAAATGCTAACACACACACACACACACACACACACACAAAGACTAAAAAGTTGGGTCAAAATGACAAAATCTTTTCCTGCATACCTAGAGAAGCAGTCATGCTGAAGTGTTCCTCATAAGAGAATCATCCACAGATAAATAGCTGGACTTGCCGGTCACTGCTGTGTCCTGACGCTCTTGCACGCTTACTTTGTTCCCCAGTGTCACTCTTTCATGGCCCCAGTCTGTACCGTTGCCTGCTTTGTCACTTATTCCACCTCACATTCTCTCTTTCCCTCTCTCTCTCTCTCTCTCTCTCTCTCTCTCTCTCTCTCTCTCTCTCTCTCTCTCTCTACCTCCCTCTCTCTCTCTCTCTCTCTCTCTCTCTCTCTCTCTCTCTCTCTTGTGCTGTCTGCTTCCCGGCACAAACACTGACCATGGGCTGCACGTGACGTCACACAGTTGCTGTTCTATCTAACTCTGTCCCCTTCTCTCTACTCATTCGTGTCTAGCCTGAATGAAGTCATTGAGATTTTGGAATTCTGTTAAACCCCAGATGGAAAACTACTTCACGTCATTCTTCCAGCAGGCAGGACTGGTTCACTGACTCCAGGCTTGAGGAGGGAAGGGGGAGGGCTGAAGGAAAGGAAGAGGGAGGGAGGATGGGAGGATGACTGCCCCCAACTGGCATAAGGCAGAAAGGCAGTGAAAGACCCCCATGGCTTCATTAGCATATGAGTTCATGAGTGCTCTCCTGCCTTTGATAGGCCATTCAAGCATTGTTCTCGGCAAACTCTCTCAGTCTGTTTCACCTAAATCAACGGCAGCGCTGGGGTCAGGGGTGAGGATGTCCTTTTATGGACTCCCTTATGTTCTAAAGCGCACAACATCTGCTTCTATGCAAAACAGTCATTTTCCTCATCTTGGGCTTGTTTTGGAGTAAAAACATGCAAGCATCCTGTTGGTTTAACTTAAATAAATAAGTAACCTGGTTGCCTTAAAAATTTAAGTTCATTGAAATGGAAAAATTTAGTTAATGCAATGAAGGAGATTGATCATCTAATCTCACTAATTAATCATCACAAACTCAAAATATTATGTTATCTGAACTACATAAATGGTGTACTATATAATTGTAATAGAATATAATATATAATATAACTATATAAATTAAGTTGATTTGACAAAAGAAAAAATGTTGTGATTTCAAATCATGAAACTATTTTTTTACAGTGTGACAAAGACTTTATTATGATTTTGTTCCTTTGGCAGACAATTTCACTCATTTAAATATCGATCTACCTTAATTCAATGAGGTTTTATGATCAAATTAAACTGAACAAAAGCAACTGGAATCAAAATAAACTTGAAAAAAACATTTGAGACTAAAAGAAAGTCTGTACTTCAAAACGAGGAGGGGAAAAAAATCTAAATTACAAAAACATTGTTTAGGGTTTTGAAATGTGATTATCTAAAATGAATCAAACACCAACCCGGTCTCATCCCAAATCGTCATATAACTGACGTTTTGGGACGTCTTTTGACCATACGTCAATATTCGCCTTTTTAGGGCCCCCTTAAACGTCGGTAGATGAGGTTATGGGATCCTAACTCTACCCCATACCTAAACTTAACCCTAAACCTAACCCGTCACCTAACTGACGTTAAAGGTAAAGCGTCAGTTGTATGACGGCCCGGGATCGCCATCTACCGACGTTTAAGGGGGCCCTAAAAAGGCGGATATTGACGTATGGTCAAAATACGTCCCAAAACGTCAGTTATATGACGATTTGGGATGAGACTGTGTTACAAACACATACTTTAGATTTGTCACTTTTTTAAGTCACTAAAATTATATGATAACAATTTGTAATGATTTTTATATATATATAATTTGAGAAATGCAAAACAAGGGGGAATATGTCATCGTTATCGATCCAAGACTCAAATACCAGGTTTGGTGAATTAATTTTGTTTATAGATGTTTATGTATTTTTATATACCACTGTTCAAAGGTTTGGTTCAGTACGAATTATGCAGCAAGGATGCATTATTGATCGAAATTCACTGTGAAGATGTTTACATTCTTACAAAAGATTTATATTTTAAATAAATGCATTTAAAAAAATAACTTTTTATTCATCAAATCTTGAAAAAAAAAGGAATCCTGTTTTGGGGTATTTTTAATGCAGCCTTGGTGAGCATACGAGATTTCTTTCAAAGACACTTAAACAAAATTGAACAGTAGTGTTTTAACACATATAAAGGGGGATAAAAGCTTTTAAATAACAGACAAAATTCCCCGCTAAATTTAACTTAATATCTAAATTCAGTTGGTAAGGGGGAAAAAAATCATATTTAGAGTGTTGTCATGAAAAAAAAAAATACTTTTCCTGTGTCTCCTTTATCACACTGCAGCGTACCTAAAGTGACCTCAGCCACTGTAGCACATAAATAAATTTAAAGGGGCAGTGCTTTTTACTTCCTTCCCCCTCAAACGTCTCTGTAAATATTTGCATTTGTCTGTCAGTGAGAGTTTGGCATGTGAGAGCTTCTATTTTCTCCTGTTTATTTAGACACTAAAACATAGATGGACTGAAGTTACATAACCTTCAAATCTTCCCACATCAGGAAATTAAAATATACAATATCCTTAGTCCTCGGGGCCAACTAGTTGAAGGCCGGATGTGTTAAACATAGTGATAATGAAATAAATTAGTATTTTAAATGAAAATAATAAAAACAATAAACCGTATAATGAAAGTAAGGAATCTTGTAATGACCAAAATTGGACTATTATACAGGTACGACTTAAAGATTATATATTATTTAATTGTAAAAAAAATATATACACATACACATGGAACACTGTAGTTAGGAGAATTTTGACCTATTTGGTTTTCCATACAACTTATATTCTTAATTTGTTAAATTTTAATTCAATGACTTGTCTATCTATCAATATTATTTATACAGTAAAAAGTTAAATGTATACCACAGTATTAAAAGGGGCAATAATCTTTTTGGATCTGTGAGTTATGTTGTAATATAATGTGACAATGCGTTCTCCATAGCTCTTGCAATCTATTTTTATTCCCAGTATTCTACCATTTTCCTGTGCCTCCTCATTAAGATTTAATCAGGCAATACTATTTCCCTCATTAAAAGTTACATAACTGACTGATAAATAATTTTTTATGAGTGATATTTGAATCTTTGTCTTGGTTTTTGTGAAAGTGATGATGTTTTCGACAATGCTTAATATTTATCTTTTATAATATATCTTTTTGTTGTTGTTGTTGTTGCTTTTTGCATAAGTTTAACAAATATGGAGTTGACTGGTTAAAAAAAAGGAGCCTTCCTTTCATTTTTACGGTTATGCTACGGTATATCTAAACTGAGTTCGCTTGGCTCAAGTAATGTGTCATGCATTATTTATTTGTTGTGTGCTAATTAGTTGCTCGACAATGGCAGTTGTTTCACAGTGAAAAAAAATTACAGAAGAGACAGAACAACAACAACAACCTACTGGAGATCGCAAGAACAATAGTCGATAAACAAAGTATTGTGTGAGGAGGTTAAGAGATAGCTGTCACATTTTTATCACTAACTTCTGGAGATAAATAATGCTTACAATAGACGAGAACGAAACTTTCTGCACATGTCAAGAGCGTCTGTGTTTGTGCAAAATATGAAACGGAATGTACATTAAAAGGCTGTGTGTTTACATGTATGCATACTGTGAGCGTTCGCGTCAAAACTGAAGTATAATTTAAGGGTTAATTCTAAGCACCCAGTTCCAGGTTCCCAAAGCACCGAATGGCCAGGTTTAGAGGAAGTATGCATCCTGACCCAGAGGGCCACGTCCTGTAGCAGAGTTATTTTGAGCGGCACAGATTTTGTGACAGCAGCAAGACAAACTTTGCTAGAGGGGACTGTTTTTAAAGGTCAAATTTGTGCAAAATATAGTTCAATGGAGGAATTCCTTGAATGGATTAACCAAAGACATACACAAAAAAATCTCATCTCATCCTGTCATGCAGTTGCACGAAGTAGCATAAGGCTGTAGCCACCATGGTAGCTGATTACCTTGCCATATTGGAGAGCTCATGTAGTGTCTACTGGTTTGAGAACCAGGTCTTGAAGTGATGAAGTCATGTGAACTCTTCACTGTGAGGAGAAAAATACATTTAAGCACAATGTTGTGCCACAGGGTTCTATACTTGGACCAATTTTATTTTCATTGTATATCTCAATTTTTCATAAATACAACATTTCGTAACATTTATATGTTGTTGATACACAACTTTATATTTCACTCAGTCCAATTGGGTCTCAATTTTGTCTACAAGTACATTGCTTTGATGAGGAGAACGCATGGTTGCCAGTCATTTTCTCTATCTTAACCCTAATAAGACAGAGTGTGTTGTTTTTGGATCTCTTTCTGCCACCCAGGAGACCAAGTAGGCTAGCCACTATTTCGTCAAGCGTTTGTGATCGTGTTAAGAACCTGGGTGTTAAGGCCCTTGCACACTGATTACGAAATACGCGGCCGAAATCTTCGCACGTTAAAAAATAAATACGACCTCACGTTATGTCAATCACGCTTGCACACTGCCTCCGAAACTTTCGTCCGTCATAAAAAGAAATCGCAACGTGTTCGATTTTCTACGTTTTTCGCATCTGTAGCAAGCAGTTTGAATGGTGTTTTGACAATTCAGAGCCACTGAATCACGAATACGAAAAAACGCAAACGAAAATTTCGGACTTAGTGTGCAATGGCCTTTATTCTAGACTCTTGCATTAATACTTTATAGTTTTGTTAGGGGTGGCTTCTACCAACTCCAAATTGAAATCGATTCGTGCTACTACAGACAAGGATACCGTAATTCATGCATTTGTCTCATCATATATATATTTTTTTTTAATTTGCTACATACATGTATTTCTCAGTACTAATTAACCCACCCTGACCTTTTGGTTTTTCAACAAAATGCTAGAAGATTGAGATCATCTAACTAGATGGTGCTCCTTGTTCAAAAAACTAGATTAAAATCAAAAGGGTTATATGACTTTTTCTGTTGTTGCATGCTGATTGTGGAAAACTGAGAATACTGTTAAATTACCGTAAAGGTATTTCTTTAGTACTACACTATATTTTTTTCATAAGTGACCACAAAAGGGTGCTATGATATCTTTAAAAAGACATTTTTTAAAAAAATATTACATAAGACTGAAATTGTGAGGTAAACAAACTCACATTACAAACATTAAACACTGTGTCCGCCTTACCATATGGAGTGGGGGGTGTCACAGGAAATGCCGGTGTGGGCGGAACTTGATTAAGACCCACCCACAGTGGGCTGTCAACCTCTGGAGGCTGGTCACCAAAGTCAACAGTGTCAGTGTGATATAGACCTCTCTGGAACAGACGAAAACACACAAGGCATTGTTGTAGGAATGTTCCGGGTTCAACACAAGTTTAACTTGTATTTTAGTTGACTGGGTAGAAGTTTGTACAGGGTTGGTGAGCCATTCAATTGCACTAGTTTTCAGGCTATACACGTATGTTGTAATTGTGCAGGTATAAATATGTGTATATTTATACCAGGGATGGTGTGTCAAAAGCGAATCTCTGGAAGTTCTGGATTTGATCACCACTCGCACTCCTCAGCACAGAGTATTCAGAGACGTCACTGAGCTTTTCCCGTCTCCAACCTGGACAGAGAAAGAGAGGGAAAGAAAGAAAGAGTTATTTAGCAGGCATTTTTGACAAACACATTTGACTGCGACCAGTCATTTAGAAATCTTAACCATAATTTTCTAACAACATCTAACAAAGTTAAAGTGTTTCATACAGCATGACCTAAAATACAATGTTCTTACACAATGCTTGTTTTGATAAGATCCATGAGAACCCATTTACCTCAGGGCTGTAAGAAAATCCATTCCACAATAGGGCTGTGCAAAAATTAATTCCGATTAATCGCATCCAAAATAAAAGTCAGTGTTTACATAATATATTTGTGTGTGATGTATATAATTATTTTGTATATGTAAATACACACACATGCATGTATATATATATTTAAGAAAATGTGTTATTCAAATCTAAAATATTTATATTTATATAATATACGTAGATTATATGGTAACACTTTACAATAAGGTTCATTAGTTTACATTAGTTAACTACATTAGTTAACGTGTACAATATGTGAACAATACTTCTTCAGCATTTATTAATCTAAGTTAATATTAATTCCAACATTTACTAATACGTTATTAAAATCAAAGGTTGTATTAGTTAACATTAGTTAATGGACTGTGAACTAACATGAACGCACAATGAACAGCTGTATTTGTATTAACTAACATTAACAAAGATTAATAAACACTGTAACTAATGCATTGCTCATCGTTAGTTCATGTTAGTTAATGCATTTACTAATGTTAACTAATGAACCTTATTGTAAAGTGTTACCGATTACATATATATATATGTATATATATATATACATATATATACATACAGAATTTAAGCGCAAATAATTCGTAAATATATACATGCATGCATAGGTATTTATATACAAAATAATTATATACAACACACACAAATAAAAACAGATACATGAACATTTAATAAATAAAAATAAATAAATATTAAAATAAATAAGCAAATAATCATTATGTATTACATTTTTAGTACTCAAAATAAACTGTTGTATACAAGACCTGTGAAACTGCTTCCGTTTTGCATTTCTGTTTAAACAATTTTCATCATAAATTGTATCATCACATAACAGTATGACCAAAAAGTTTTTCATAATGTCTTTTTTTAGTTTCTGTATTTTGCTTTAAAAGCAGCACCAAATGAAAAAGATGTATTAAAAAGAAAACTATGAACCATCTTCTCTAGAATTGTTTGACATCCAAAGTGTATCTTGAGCTTCAGTAACGCAAATTTACTTATTTGATAAGTGACAATCCAGAGTCTTAAAAATTCCTATTCATTTTACATAATAATTCTTGGTTATCTAATCTTTTTAATCCTAAACTGATTATTTTCAGGTTAAAAAAAAACTACTTTAAGACCCAGTTTTTCATAATGACTATAAAACATGGTAATAATTGATTACAAATGGCCAACAGTACAGGCTCTGTTAACTATCCCTTTAAAAATCCTCAAGACTGCGATGGGGAAAGACAACATGTTTTTGTGTCAGGATACGCTCACTTCAAAAGAATTCCTTAGCCCTTACACATGTGTATTCACACACACACACACACACACACATATACCACAGGGCATATATCTAGTGACATACTATGGTACTAACAACACTCTGCATAGATTTCTGTTCAACAGGAGGAATTCACCACTCAACTAAAGGACTCCATTCCAGGTGCCAGAGCTGCTCTGACATGGTGACATGGGCTGTTGAAAGGATCTTCTAAAAGAATAGATAGGAGACGCATGCAAGGCAGGGGACACACTTCAAAAGCAACAAGGCTCCTTCAGTCTGCTGAGGTCAAAGAAGCCAGAGTATTGAGTTCACGGGGAGACTGCATCACAGATGTGTTTGGTAAAGAGCAGCAGTCAATATGACATTAGGAAGTCACTAAATAGTTGTCAACCACTAGATATATGATTGTCAAATTTTAAACAAAAAGGCAGCTCAGAGGTTACATAAGCAAGATGCAAGCACTCCATACTAGACCTGGATGTTTAGACATTCAAACACAGTCACAACTTGCACACACGCGCACACATACTCACTGAAATGAAAGGCAGGACTTTATTTTCTTTAGAAAACCTGTCAGGAGCTGCACATAGAGAACCATTGTATGTTACTTGTGTGCATTTATTAACATAATTTAGGCCCTTGCCAATAGAAACCTCAATGGAAACATCAGCTCAAACTCAAAGTCACTAGACTGCAGACTCAGAAATTAACCAGTGAACAAGACAAAAAAATGCCACTGAAAACAAAAAAAAAAATGCATATATATAATTGAAATGTGTTGATAATATATATATATATATATATATATATACTGTATATGCTTATATACATACACACTGGGCCTACCATTCAAAAGTTTGGGGTCGGGTGCAATATTTTTATATGTTTTTGAAAGAATTTGAAAGTGAGTTATGTTCACCAAGGTTTTCAGCATTATTACTTCTTAATCTTTCTAATATGCTGATTTGATGACCAAAAAACACTTGGTTGAACATGCTGAAAACAGCTGCTGCTTAATTTTTTTTTCCAGGATTCTTTTTTATGTTATTATTTTCAATGTTCAAAATAACAGCATTATTTTGGAATAAAACATTTTTTGTAACATTTTAAATGTGCTTATTTGTTATTAAATTGGTCAAAAGTGACAGTACCTTACCGATCCCCTTCTTTTGAACTGTAGTGTAAATCTAATAAACACCATAATGGATGCACTATGATATCTTTTAACAGTTACTTTAACATTGAATTGATTTTACAACCATAACAATGAAATGTTGAGCAATTATTTAAATCAATATTATTTGAAGAGTTCAGATGCAAAAGCCTCTAAGTGCCATTTGAAATTTTCTTCTAGAATGATCATTTTTATCAAGCTTGTATATTTAAGTTCAGTGATTTCACTTAAATGGCAATGATAATTACCTATTATTTGTTATTTAAGTGAAATTACTGAACTTAAATATACAAGTTTGATAAAAATCATCATAAAAGAAGAAAATTTCAAATGGCATTTAGAGGCTTTTGCATCCGAACTCTTCATTTGATAACTGACAGCATGCTATGGGTTTTAGACATATCTAAATCTCTCTCTCTCTCTCTCTCTCTCTCTCTCTCTCTCTCTCTCTCTCTCTCTCTCTATAAATATATATATATATATATATATATATATATATATATTGAACACTGTGTCTACACTGAATGTCGAAAGTGACTGTAAGTGGATTGCTTGTCAGTTGAAATCACTAAATGGATTTAGTACTGGTGAATGTGTGATGATTTGCTCTTACCTGATTGGTGGGATTTAACCCTTCCATCTGAGTGCGTCTTTCCATTGGTGTGAAGGGAGGCTGAGCTGGTCATGTGACTCCTTGCCTGTGTGGGGATTGGCTCAAAGTCAGGATCAAGGTCCAGTATCAGCTGATTGAGCTGTTCGATTGACTGATCTATATCCAAAGCCAGTGTTGCAAACTCATCGTCCTTCTCTGGCTCTGACTGCGCCTCTGGAAAGCCGTTGTCTGATAGCGAAGGTTTGCCTCCACGTCTTTGGAGCTCCGTCTCCTCGTGTTTCAGTCCGTCTGATGGAGTGTGCATGTATGAGGTGGACTGTGACACCGACTGCTGCTGTTTCACCCATATTTGTGTCTGATATCCAGCAGGTACTGATGAGGGTATGAGTGTGTTTGAGGAACTCACATTATCTCTAAATATGGCAGGAGGAGCTCCAGTTTGACAATCATTTGATTGGATAGAGTTCTGACATTCACCTGAAGAAAAACCAGACAGTTCCTTTGAAGATTGTGTGTCTTTAGAGTCTGAAACAGCAGCAATGGCATCATTAGGGGTGGTGATGTCGTCGTCATCATCTATAATGTCCGTCTCCCGCTCTATGAACATAGCTTTACCGTTTAAATGACCGGAATGATCAAATGTAGCTTGACTGGCTATTGGGTCGTGTCTCGGGATCCCTGGAGAAGGTTGTTCCTCCTCCATTCTGAGCCCAGGATTATCTCTGTGGAGCTGAGTATGCTCCTCAGAGCTGTAGCTGATTGTGAGCCCAGAGGCTTGTCCTCCAGTCCACTGGGAGGAGCTGGAGAGTCCAGAGTCACTGCTCAGAGAATGGTCGCCTTCATTTGGCTTGGCTGTGGAAGAAAGAACAAAAATTAACAGTACAATAGAGTGCCGAAGTTAAGACAAATTTGTAGGCCAACCCGGAAGTTAGCATTGGTTCCCTCGACAAAAGCCCAAGAGGATTATTCCTTATTGCAAAAATAAGCTCTGTGATCAACAAAAGTTTATGAAACTTACACGTTTTGTCGATCAAGATCATTTTCACAAATAAACACAGCTTTTGTTAATTTTGATGTCTAAATACAATCACCAGAAGTAAAAAGCTAAATGTAGGCTCTAAACTTACTACACCACGGTCACATGACCTCAACATCACCACCAATAAGCTTCAGACAAATTCTTTCAGTTTTTATCGAAGGAAAAACAGAAGATTGAAACATGACTAATAAACACAACTACAACAATATATCGGAGTACTTTAAGCCTTCTCAGGTATTTTCTTGATAATAAAGTATATTTATACTACAGTGCTAATCAACATAGTCTTTATCACTGTATAGAATACTATGAAGTAATTATGTTGTGTTTCTTATTCGGTGTAAGAATCCACATAATCTCACAAAAGGATGTTTTCAACGGTTTTTGTGAGTAAAAAAATGTTGTGAGGACAAGAGGTTCATAAATGCTTCTCATGATTGGAAAGATTTTTGATGCACGTTGCTTTTTTCAAATGCACGACTCACTCACAATGCTTTCAGATGGAGCAGAATTTCTACTGATCACAGAGCTGTGCTTCACTGACAAGCTGCTCATAAAATATAAATCAAAGCCTTTGCGATTTCATTATCACACTAAGCCAAATCACTTTAAAGTGTAATTTCATGTTAATTGCGATTAATCGTGCAGCCCTGGTCAAAGTGGTTGTTGCATAGCTGTCAATGGAGTGACAGAATCGCTCAGAATTGATCAAAAATAAACTTCATTTGTGTTGTAAAGATGAACAAAAGTCTCTTAAGGGTTTAGAGCGACATGAGGGTGAGTAAACGATGACAGGATTTTTATTTTTTGGTGAACTAACCCTTTTAGTAATTTGTGTATCACGTGTATCACTCTCTGGCCTATATAACTTTATACTGACACCTATTAATGTGGATGAAACATCTTGCAAATGAAAAATATTTCGGCGACAGATGCAATTGTAGATTTTCACTTCATTTTAAACATGTTTATCATAGGTACTTATCTTCACCCACTCCTCTATTTAGCCCTGTGTGTCATAGTCTGGGATACATAGGTGATGTTAACACGTCTCAGACACCTTAGTCATCACACAAACACACAGATGTGGATGTCTTTGTGTGGCCATTGTGTGTGTTCTAGCAAAGACACATCAGTCAGCCAGCGGCAGCTGAACACAGATCTCGGCAGATAGCATCATGTGTCATGACACACTCACACACACTCACATTGATTATGACTGATAACGCATATCTACCATTCAACATGAAGCCAGAAGGCAGCATCACACATGCAGGCTGTACAAATGCACGTAAACACCAACATTTAGCATCACGCCACACTCTAAGATCAATTTTGACAGCTGCAGGAAATGAAGTACTTTTACAGGCCAAAAACAGGAAACAAGTTTATATTGTAGCAAAGGTTGCATCCTCCTGAACTCAATGAGTTTTTGGTTAAATACATGGAATAAGGTCTGTGGTGAACACAAGCTCAAGACATTTTCATGTTTTATTTATACGACATTAAATATTTCAGAACACCCCCTTGTGTTAAAGTTTTTAGTTGTCTTGAAAAAGGTGATTGCTAACAAGTGGCTAAATGGGACTGAAGAGGTTGTCGGAGAATTTAAACATCATCATAACGAACAGATGTGTAAACTCACTCGTCCGCTTTCACAGCCTTATAGTGTTTATAATCACACTCTTGCAAATCACTCTAGCTCAAACTTTCATGGTAAAAGTTTTCTTTTAAATAAAGAAAGAGTTTACGTTATAGCCTAAGTTTAGCTTTTTACTTCTGCTGATTGTATGTAGACTTCAAAATTCATAAAAGTTTCATTTGTGAAGATTACATGAACAAAACATTTAAGAGATAAAATAAACTTTTGTTGGTCACAGAGCTTATTTTCTGCAATCATATTCAAATCCTAAGTCCTAAAGATAAGTTCATCATTTGTTATTATGCACTGAATGCGTACATGTTTTTACATACGTTTTCTCCAATTATACAGTTGACCCAACCTCTTAACCATCCTTTTAACCTACTAAACATACCACCAAACCTGTCCCGTCCTATACCTGTACCCCACCTCAATAGCAGCAAAAGAGTTTTGCAATACTGTACCTACGTAGATAGTAGTTAAAGACACCTAGACTGATCAGAAAATGGTAAAACTGGTCAGTATGTGAACTGGTGAAAAACAGACTCTTTTTAACTAAACCAGTAAAGCTTCTCTAGTCTCAAGAGGCTGAAATCCAAATACCAGGCATGCATGATAAAACTCCACAGCTGGCATCTCTCTCTCTCTCACTCAAACACACACGCACGCACAACAACAACTGAGATTCAATAGTCACCATACTATCATACACACTTTATTAAAATCTAAAATAAATTTATAATAGACCACTTGAACAAAACTAACTAGCTCAAAGCCTCAAACAGACCAATGCATTAACGACATGACTTTGACTTTGAATTTAACAAAAAAGTTTGACCTTTCTTGGTCATGTTATTTAATATTTGGCCCATGTTTCATCAAAGCACTTTTAGACTATACATCAAATGCAAAACGGGAAACACTCAAAAGTACTTCGAAAGTGCCTCATCTGGCAACTTTCTTTCTGATAAATGAAGCACAACTGCATTCATTTATCACAAGAGCTTTCAACAGCTCACAAAACAAATCAACCGTTTTGCTGTTGAAAGTCTATTCCACCGCTTCAAAAACCCACGGAGCAGCACAAACCTAATGCTTTCCAGAAACATCCTCTCGAATCTGACCCCAAAGGTATCTGAGAGGACAACAGATGACTTTGACCATAGAAACTGTTACAAAGAGCAAGAGAAAGAGACATCTGCCAGAGTCACAAGTGAAAAGAGAGATTATACAATACACAAAAAATCTAATAATATATATATATATATATATATATTCATTGAATGAATAAAGAAATGGGGGGAAAGGCAAGCAGTCCTGACCGTGTTTATCCTGCAGGCGACTGTTCCCATTTTGTCCTGCATGCTCTCTCTTTCAGTCCTTCTCTCCTCATGCAGTTTTAAACAGACAGGCAGCTTGCATTCTTTCCCATAAGGTGATAACAGCTCCCCTGGGTCTCCTTTTCTTTACTCTTCTACTTTTTCTTTCTCTCAGTCAATCTTTTTACTCCCTTTCCCCTGATTTCCCTCCTCCCTTTCCTCTTACAGTGTTGCTCGCTCTCCCCGTCTCTCTCTCTCTCTCTCTCTCTCTCTCTCTCTCTCTCTCTCTCTCTCTCTCTCTCTCTCTCTCTCTCTCTGTCTCTCTCTCTGTCTCTCTCCACCTCAACACACAGGTAACCCCTTTCAGGTGCCCCTCATGGGTGTACGGGAAAATCCTGGCTTGGGAAGCATTATTCCGCTTGAACCAGCCAATGCTCCTCGGAATACAGCTGTACACACACACACACACACACACACATATGCCTGTTGTAGAGCGCGCATGGACGCTCCGAGGACCTTGAGCCCTCCAAATATGGAGAGGGGAATGTAAACACAAGGGCGGAGTTATGTGTGGGTGGAGAGATGGAGCGCAAAGAGAGACTGAGCAAAAGAGAGAGATAAGAGAGGTATTGATGTACTAAAGAACAAGAGTGTTAGGTAAAAACAAAATGATGAAAGTAAGATTGAAAGAAAGCAAAAGAAAGATAACAGGAGAGAGATAAAAAAAACAGTCTGAAACTTTGGGCGACTGGTAGTAGTAGCATTCCTTCAGACTGTTTGTCGCTGCAACTGGCAATAATTACAGACATACAAGTGTGTGTTTGTGAGTGTGTGTAATTCTATATTTGAGCTTACGTATTGTAAATTGTAAAGGCTGTTTGTGCACCAACCATGAGGCATCTCTAAATTACACGGCTGCTTGGGACGGAATCACACAACCAGATGTGCATCAAGTCCCATATGACACACACATGCGCACACACACATTAAGCTGTTGGGATTGATTTTTTACAGTTATGAAAAGAAACTCCCCGCCTTTAAACATCCGGGCCTGGAATTTCCAATTCTTGTGCAAAGGGCCACCATAACAAGTGTGACGAAGTGTAACAGTTCTCTGATCGCTGAACTTTAACTGGACAAGGAGAACAAAGTTCATTTATTAAAGTTAAACACTCACTATGTTCCACTCCCTGAAGCGGATTTACTTCTGCAAAATTCTATATTATGTGTAGGGGTAGATGGGGTAAGATGTGCCTCTTTTGTTACTCTACAGTACTCATCAAAAGATTTTAGTCCACAATATATATATATATATATATACAGTATATATATATATATATATATATATATATATATTGTGGACTAAAATATATATACATATATGTATTGTAGAGTAACAAAAGAGGCACATCTTACCCCATATATATATATATATATATATATATATAAAGAAAAGCAAGGATGCATTAAATTGGCCAAAAAGTTACTAATTATGTTACAAAAGATTTCTATTAAAAAAAAATGCTGTTTAACTTTGAAATTCTGAAAAAAGCATTATTTTTTCACAAAACATATTAAAGGAGTAGTTCACTTTAAAAAAAAAATAAAACTTTTGCTGATAATTTACTCACTCCCATGTCATTCAAGATATCCATGTCATTCTTTCTTCAATCGAAAAGAAATTAAGGTTTTTGATGAAAACATTCCAGGATTTTTCTCCATATTATGCACTTTAACCAAACGGTTCAAGGTCCAAAAGACAGTTACAGTGCAAACTGTTCAAAGGGTTTTAAATGATTCCAGACAATAATTAAGGGTCTTATCAAGCGAAACGATCGCTCATAAAAAAAAAACAAAAAAACCCCAAAGTTTAAGTTTTATAAGCTCAAATGGTCGACTTGCTCTGTTCTGTGATGTGTGTTTGTGACTCTCCTTTTCGAACTCATTCATCAAAATGAACGATGCTTTTCCCGAGTCAATTGGTTCATTTCGTTCGTTGAACGAACCAAATGACACGAAAAAAGATTTGTTCATTTTGAACTAATCCATTTGGTTCCGAGTGAAGTCCATTATCACTGTAAAAAAGTATTTTCACGATTTGTTATCACAACATATTTTCTTTTGTCAAATCCAACTTTATAATAATTTATTTAGTTTATATAACTTATTATTTTGAGTTTCTGATGATTAAATTAATCTCCTTCATTGTATTAACTCACTTTTTCCAGTTCAATGAACTTAAAATTTTAAGGCAACCAGGTTACTTACTTTTTTAAGTTAAACCATCAATATTTTTTTACAGTGTGGAGAAAAATCCTGGAATGTTTTAACTTAAAACATAACATTTTAACTTAACTTAACATTTTAAAACATTTTAACTTAACTTAACATCTGATAACTTAAAAGTGGATATTTGTAAAAAATATCAATATTAAAATAGCTTTCTAAAAGCACAATGCTCACAAACTGCCTTGCTCTGTTCTGTGATGCATGTTCGTGACTCTCCTGTTCGAACTCGTTCATCAAAATGAACAAATCTTTTTTCGTGTCATTTGGTTCATTCAACGAACTGAATGAATGAATTGACTCGGAAAAAGATTCTTTCATTTTGATGAACAAGTTCGAACAGGAGAGTCACGAACATGCATCACAGAACAGAGCAAGGCGAGCATTTGAGCTTATAAAATGTATTTATTTATTTTTTAATGAGCGATCATTTCACTTTATAAGACCCTTATTCATCATCTGGAATCATTTAAAGCCCTTTTAACAGTTTGCACTGAAACTGTCTTTTAAACCTTTTGATTACCAGTAAAGTGCATTATATGGAGAAAAATCCTGGAATGTTATCATCAAAAACCTTAAAGGGTTAGTTCACCCAAAAATGAAAATTAAGTCATTAATTACTCACCCCCATGCTGTACCAACCCCGTAAGACCTTCGTTCATCTTCGGAACACAAATGAAGATATTTTTTGATTAAATTTGAGAGCTGTATAACTACCACATAGGCTCCTAAGGGATTGAAACTTGACGGCCCAGAAAGTCAATGAAGAAAATGTTTAAATATTCCATGTGACTACAGTGGCTCAACTATAAGTTTATCAAGCGACGAGAATACTTTTTGTGCGAAAAAACAAACAAAAATAACGACTTTATTCGACTATTCCTTTTCCTTTTATGTGGTAGTTATACAGCTCTCAAATTTAATAAAAAATATCTACATTTGTGTTCCGAAGATGAACGAAGGTCTTACGGGGTTGGTACAGCATGGGGGTGAGTGGGTGAAATGGTTTCCCTTTAATTTCTTTTCGACTGAAGAAAGAATGACATGGACATCTTGGATGACATGAGGGTGAGTAAATTATCAGCAAAAGTTTTTTGAAAAGTGAAATACTCCTTTAAATAGAATGATCCAATACCATTTTGCTTGCTTTCAACGATACATCACACTGTACATTCGTAGGAATTCATCATATTTCCTTCTCTGCCTTATTTCCTTTTGCTTAGAAGATCAGTTAGAAGACGACTTAAACTGAAACCGGAAGTAAATGTTCGCCCACTCTACCCTATACATACTGGCCCATGAATATCACGACTCATCACTGTTATGTCTGACCTCCATCCCCCTGTTTTGATATTCTGACTCACTTTTCAGGACAAAACATCATTAACGTTGAGCAGCTCTCTATTACTAGGGTTCGTTTAGTGCAGCAACGTTAACATTTACAGTAATTACAAACCCTCAAAGGGAAACATCCAAGGCAATAGCATGGAGAACTGTGGTGGTACTATGGTGACTGGCAGGTCATTATGGTCTGGAGGCCTCAGACCAAACAAGATTAGATTGGGGTCAAGTACAAGAATTTTACTATTATTGTATATGGAGGTTAAGCTTTTCCACCCACCCTGAACAGTCTCATATGTTCCAATTAACCTCAGCAAACAGTGCCCAGACTTAATGGCATTAGAGTTAAAGCGTGTTTCCTGTAGCAAACCGTTACTCGACAATTACTAGACCATTACTGAGACTTCATGTCTCGGAAAGCTATTCTTTGCATCCTGAAATAAACACTGCTTACATGTGCATTCATGCTTTTGTTTTCCTCTCCTAAAAATAAATATCCACAATCCCATGGTTTCACCATGGAAGTCCCACAAGACGCCAATGAAGTACAATGAAAATATGTTCCGAATTAGTGAATGCAAAGCCAGAATTAGTGCGCTTGGACAACGTGTATAGTATACATACTCTTCTATTTGAAAAATGCCCCCACAACTCTCCAGAAAAACAAATAGATATGATCACAAAAAAAAAAAGAATAACTAACTGTGATTCATGATGATTCGTAACATGTGATTCATGAGCAAAAAAGAAAGAGAGATGTGGTGGATTAAAAAACATATAGTGTTTTTCGTCCAATATTTGGGCTTTTTTCACTAATACTGTATTTATAATCGCTTTGCCGATAAGCAAATCTTTTCCCTTGCTGTTTTCCGTTTGAGTGAATAAAAAATGTGTAAATGAGCACACATCTTGTTTGCTATACATATAGTTGTGTCATGTAAAGTTGTCACATTATAAATGCTTGTTTTCGTTTCACATAAAAACCCTCTTATTATAACAAATGTTATCCTGTATACTTTAAAATAATAATATATGTTTTTCAGCTGTTTTTCAGCAACAATTTAATGCGTATTTGATGAATAAAAGTACACATTTATTTAAACAGACCCTAAACTTTTGAACATCTGTGACAACATGCCTTGCTTCTTTCTAGTATGTACACAGTTTGCTGGATATCAGAATCAGGCATTGGGAAACTCATTGGTTCTATTCAAGATGACTATTCTAGACCTATTCTAGACCTATATTCTATTCTATTTGTAGAACTTGAGGTGTCCAGTCTTACCTGCTGTATCATTTTCACTGAAGTCCCATTGAGCCTGTAGTGAATCCAGAGCGTTATTTTCAATGACAACGGCTGAACTGTTCCTCCAGTAGCCACAGTCTTGAAATAGAGAAACACAGTGTGATCATTTATAAATGTATACTGAATCATACAAATTCACAAAGACCTATAAAACATCTTCCACTGTGGAAAAATGTAAGGCCACCTGAAGCAAGGGATGGATCTCTCTCTGCTATTTCTGAGAAGAGCACCTCCACTACACCGTCCTCTGGGAATCTTGGGTCTTGAATGGAGACAAAAAGCAAATGATGACTTAAAGGGGATGGAAAAAACGACTCTGCACAGCAATGTGGGAACATCAACACATATGAGTTCAATGACAGTTGATGTATCTGTGACTTGTAAGCACGCTTGCCACAGCCATGTGACAATTTTCACTTCTGTCCATCTACATTACGGTTGTCTTGATTGTGTAAGGTTTCCCATTGTGCAAGGAGCAAAATTACACAAGTTTTTGTGTAAAGAGTTAAGACTGTTTCTCAGATCTGCTTGAGCCACCATGCGTCTTGCCTGTCATTATTTACCAAATACATTCGGCTCGCTCTCAATCACACACCCTCTCACACACCTGGAAACACCAACCTGCATTCAAAATAATGAAGCACAAACATATGTTGGCCCCAAACCGTGTGGAAAACAGATACTGCGGCTAGAGCTTTTCTCAGAGAACTATGAACATTTTCCAATAACATTTGTCGACTGGTACAAATACTTCCAGTAATCAATTTGAACAATGTATCTATTATTTTATCAGTCTCACTTTATATGAAGTGTCTTTATCTACCATGTACGAACATATAAAATAACCATTTGACTGAACGCACTTATTACTTGTATTTACATCATACTTGTATTTAAAAAAAACCTGCATGTAATTACAGCTCTATTTAATTTCTGTTATTACATCTATAATTACACGGTTGACCTTAGCCTTACCCTTTAACCAACCTTTAACCTTAAACATACCACCAAACCTGCACCGTACCTTACCCGTATCCCACCTCAATAGCAGCAAAAGTGTTTTGCAATACAACATGAGCACATTAGTTACATTGTACCTAGGCTAATATAAAGCGTGACCATTTTGCCTTTTGACTGAACATTTTTGTGCTACATACAAGATAAATGTCATTTGGTTTGATATTTTTCCAGTGCAAATACTTTCTTAGATTTTTATCTTCAAATATTTTTTGGCCAGCTTTGATGATTTTATTAAAAAAAAAGAAAGAAAAATGTGGGTACCATTGATGGCATGATCAAGGTCTTGTTTCTGCAAGGAAAGTTGGTCTCCAGATAGAGCGCCAGTGTGAAACTGCACGCGAAACACCGTCTCATTAGTCCTCACGGAAACATTTTTATGATAACAGGCAATCTGCAGAGAAAGAAGAAATGTCGATGATACAGTATACAGTTTTAATGTAAAAAATATATATTTTGGATAATTTATAAGCCTTTTAAACTAGTGAGGATGAAGAAAACGTCCTCACTGGGTGGTTGTCATATTTCACTATATAAGTGAGGACATTTGGCCCTCACAAGTATAGCCAAAAGTATAGCTTTTTTGTAGGATATAGTCTTTAGCACTTGTTTCTGTGGTTTAGGAATAGGGGTCAGGTTAGGGGTCAGTGGTTCTCAATCCACTGTATGAAAATAATTGTCTATGGACAATTATTGATTGTCTATGTCTATAAAACATGAAATAAAGCGCATGTGTGTGTGCATGAGAGAGAGAGAGAGAGATCTCACCATGAAATCACCATTGATCATCTGTGGGGGTTCCAGAATAAAACACACACTGTCCGTCTGACCTACGGCAACCTGACTGAGAGTTATACACAAGCACTAAATATCCACATATTCTAAATATAATCACATGATGATACACAATACGCACAGCATTTTACAAAATATACTTTTTTAATATTGTATTTATATATCATATCCAGTGTCTTACTGCACTCCTGATGTGTATATTGTCTGCGTGCCATGATACACTCTGATAAACAGCTGACACACTGAAAACAAACAAACCCAGACAAAAAATGTATTACAACTGATTATTAGTTCAAGTTAGGTTAATATAACATTTTTAGCATTTCATGTTGTATAAATAAAACTTCCAAAAAAAAGTCTGTCATCATTTACACACATTTGCTCATTTCGTTCTGACATTCTTTCTTCTGTAAAACACAAAAGAAGATATTTTAAATATATTTTGTCAATGATCTTGTGTCCGACAGAAGAGCGAACGTCATACAGGTTTAGAACGACATGAGAGTGAGTAAATGATTGACACAATTTTCATTTGTGGGTGAACTAATTACTCAAAATTACTGATGTATTTTTTCTCCAGACAAGAACTTTAGAAGAATTTGAACTATTAATGTTCATGAGAAATATTTAAGATATTAAATGGGGTGATGAATACTGCAATTATTTGGAAACTAAAAACACTATTTCACTTGTAACTTAAATGACTGGATGTAAGATATTGGCGTTTTCCTCACCTGTAGGGTGGAAGTCAGGGATGGGATGGATGTGAACGCGGTGGATGAAGAGAGGGGAAGGGTTTATGTGGATCTGGTGAGCAAGCAGCCTGCCAAACACCTGCACATACCTGACCCATCCACAAACACCTCAGTTACTCATACTGACACCAGACAATCCTAAATCAAGCCTCACAACAACTTCAGATGTTGAAAATAAAACAGCAAAAAAAGCGTCAGTCTGGTCTTAGCTGGAAATTATCAGGCTTTTAAAAACAAAAGGATTTAAGCGGAAGAAAGAATGCAGGAATATTTTAAAGGGTTATTTCACCCCCAAAAATTGAGAATTCTGTCATTAATTACTCACCTTCATGTCTTTCCAAACCTGTAAGATTTTCATTCATCTTTGGTTACAAATGAAGGTATTTTAATAAAATCCAAGAGCTTTGTCCCTCCTTTGACAGCTACGCAACTACTACTTTCAAGCCCAAAGAAAGGTAGTTAAAAGACATTATTAAGTGGTTTAACATCAATTATATAAAGCAACGTGAGTGGTTTGCGCAAAATAAACCCAAACAAACCATGATTTACCACTGTATTTATACAATATTAATCGTCAATGTGTTCCCGAGAGCACTACGACACATGCAAGTTGTGTTGATGCATTGTCGTTTAATATTTTGTAAATACAGTGGTAAATTATCTTGGTTTTTTATGCGCAAAGCATTCGTGTCGCTTCATAAAATTGATATTAACCACTGGAATCACATGATGTCTTTACTACCTTTCTAGAGCTTAAACGTGGTAGTTGCACAGCTGTCAATGGAGGGGCGGAAAGCTCTCAGATTTCATCAAAACGATCTTCATTTGTGTTCTGAAAATGGACCAAAGTCTTACGGTTTTGGAACAAAATGAGGATGAGTAATTAATGACAGAATTTTCATTTTTGGGTCAACTAACCGATTAAACCAAACAAGATAAAAGGTGTAAAAAGTGTTACTTATTCTAAAACCTGAAGAAGAAAAAAAACTAAATTTCTTAGCATGATTCACTGCTATTCTGGGTACGCCACATTATCAAAGAGAATACATAGCTTCTTTACAGTGTTGCCAAAAACATCGTCTTTGTGTTGTTCCAGCAACAGATCAGAGCTGAATATTTATGTTGTGATATTTTAAGTTTTACAATAACTCATTTTACTGAAAAGTGTTTCTTGAGTCAATAGAGACAGGAGAGCATAAGGCAAGGGGCAATGATAATACACTAAACATCAGGGAAAGAAGGTTAGAGTAAAAAATCTTCCTCAGTTTGCACGTGCGTGAGGGGTGATGATGGGTGCTGGCTTTTAGGATGATGTAAAAAAAAAAAAAAAAAAAAAAAAAACGCAGTACCAAAGTGTATAAATTAAGATGTTTCAGATAAAAGAGAAGTGGGAATAATGTCCAGACTGCATAGGGGGATTTCCTCTCATGTGTGACCCTGAACCGCTGTCCAGAGTGAAACCTTCACTCGTGAGTCGTGACAGACTGCTGAGTGTCCAAAAGCCATAACATGACCAACGCCTCAGTATGTTTTAAGAAGACAAACTACAGATTTCATTTGTAGCGCTTCTTCAAAATGGAAATGTGTATAAAGTAGGGGGAGAAGATGGATCATAAGCACCTTTTGCACAAGTTACCTTTCAAAAGTTTGGGGTCAGTAAAATGTTTCAAAAGTCTCTTATATGCTCACCAAGTGCCAAAAATACAGTAATATTGGGGAAAATTATTGCAATTATTCTATTTCAATAGATAAGGTACACAACTGTATTTTTACATTCACTGTAGGATAACATGGTGAGTTAGAAATGTTCATACTTAGTGTGTGTCAACTACTACGTAAACGAATGTAAATATGAACAGTAAGTTAACCTTACAGTAAAGCTATTAACAGGCACTGTTCATGATTAGTTCATGTTAACTAATGCATTAACTAATGTTAACTAACCGTGCTGTTAATGTGAATTGGTGCATTAGTACATGTGTGAGTTAAGGTTAACAAATATTAACTAATGCTCAACAGAGATGTTGTTTATGGTTATTTCATCTTAACTAAAGCATTAACTAATGTTAACTAACCATGCTGTTAATGAGAATTGATGCATTACATGCAAGTTAACGTTAACAAATATTAACTAATGCTGAACAGAGATGTTGTTCATGGTTAGTACAAGTTAACTAATGGAACATTACTGTAAAATGTCACCATAAAAGTTAATGGATTAACAAATGAGCCTTGCCTTTTCTGAGATGGAGTCATGAGGTTAACCATTTTATCACTGCAGAACTTCTTCATGGAGTAGAGATCTAATGCATGTTCCTCACTAGGTACAAGAGAACATGAAACAGGTCACAAATTAATGTACAAACCTATAAAATATATTTATTTAGCCACTTGTGCAATCGATTAACATACAGTACATGCCACAAAATGCAATTCAAAATACATTCACAACGCTTTCATATATTTTAATATAGACTGATTATGATACACTTCTGCTTTATGACAGTAGTCTAAGTCTAATAATCAGCCTCTGATTGGGCTGCTTCTATAGGGAGGGATCTTATTATAGGTCTTGAAGGTTGTTCTATCTAAACCCATATGAATTTCGTTCCTCCTTGGAAAAATAATCCTCTTAATAATCCTGCTCTTATAATCCTTCCCCACCAGTGAGTTTTTAACTTGAGAATCTCTGTGACTGGATAACTGAGCAAATCCTTCAGACTGGATTTGTGAACTGGTTCAACTAATTCATTGAAAAGATCCAAATCAAAACAATGGAAAACTGGACATTGCACATGAACTCTCAGAATCAGTATTTTCAGTGAATAATGACTTAAATTCAAATCTCTTTCCTACACAGAGCTATTATATGAACTCGGAAGACCTGAAATATAGGGCCAGATTTACTAAACATGGTAGATTTAGTGTGAGAGCACAATTCCAAAAAAAGCGCAGATGGGAGAGGAAAGTTCAGCGCGTGATTTACTGACAACACAAATTAAAAAACACAGATCGCAGTCGCATTATTTCCACAATGACAATCTACCAAGCAACGCAAATTAGAGTCTGGTTTAAGACATGCTTTTTGGGCAGTATATAATGGTGCAAACACCAGTAAATCACCTTGCATGATCTATGTCTTGAAGGGAAACTCCTACAAATGCAATAAGGCCAGCCGCAAAAATAACCCTGTCCGAGCCTTTTCAGCGCTTATTTTTCACTGCGTGTCTTTAGTAAATCTTGACAGTAGTTTTCTAATGCCAAAATATGGTTTGCGCTGGCGCAATCTATTAGTAAATCTGGCTATATTCCATATAGACTACTTTTTAATGTGCATTTGAGTGCTTTTCAAAGTAACAATTGTCATTTTTGTGGTGAACTTTCCCTTTAAGCAGCTTTTCTGAGAAGGCAATTGTCTTATAAGGATATTTTGACTTGTTAACAAAGGATATGAATTAAGTTGTACCTGGTGGAAACATTAGATAGTTGGATGTAAGAGGATATTACCACACCCACCCTGTCTTTGCTGCCCTATATGAAAGAGACAGAAACAAGTTAACCAAGTTTGACATAGTACGCAGGGATAAATAATGGACTATTAAAAGGAGCTGTATGTAAGAAATTTATTTCAAATAATCATAAAAGGGCCCTGAAATTACACAATCATGTTCATTTCAAATACTTTTATCACTGAACACAGGATTTTGTCATTTAAAGGGATACTTCACCGTTTTTTCACATTAAACTATGTTATTCCCTTAAACTGAAATTTACCATCACGACCTATTGGTTTTCATTAAACCGAGAAAAAATGGAATTTTGTTCCATTTCTTTTAAGGTGAAAAGGATTCATTTGCCTCGATCCACGCCGAAAAAATTTCTAAATGTCACGTTTTTAATGAAGCAGCCTAAATAGTCCACTTTGGAAAATGTGTAGATGTGACGGTTTAACCCCCTCAAACGTGAAACTTACACGTTTGCGTTAACACGCTCCAGTGGAGAGATATTCGCCTCTGCCATAAAGACATAAAGAAAAATTGAATTTTGAAATGTTCTATTTAAAATGCAAAAAAAAAAATAAAAAATAAAAAAAAATATTTTCAAGGTGAAAAGGATTCATTTGCCTGGATCCACGCCGGAGAAAACTTCTAAATGTCACGTTTTAATGAAGCAGCCTAATGAGTAAAATGTCTATTTTTCCGGTGTCCCACAGCTCCTCGTTTAAGCAAAAGGTACGCTAACGTATTACATCGACGTTAAACCATTAACCGTGTTAACCATAACCTTTTAAATACTCGACATAGTTCCATTGCTTAGCAACGGGAAGAAACTCCTGTAACTTCAGTGCCCAACCCGTATCACGACAAGATGTGAAATAATGACGTTGGTCCACTTTGGAAAACGTGTAGATGTCACGGTTTAGTTTAAACTCAAAACCATAAATAGGGCTATACTGCCCTCTTGTGTATATTTCTATATTTATTTTTCCAACAAATAAAACCAAACCTTTACTGTCTATTTTCAATAAAAACCCATTCAATACATCTTTGAACTCAACAGACTCAGTAGCTCAATTGATAAAGCGTTGGTCTTTAATCAAGAAGACCTTAGTTCAAATCCCATTCTTTAAATTGTTATCAAACAAAGTGGCCAAAACAACAACAACAACATTTCTTCAACCCGGTATCACGACAAGACGTGAAATAATCACGTTGGTCCACTTTTGAAAACGTAAACCCCCTCAAACGTGAAACTTACACTTAAACTGAAACTTACCATCACGACCTATTGGTTTTCATTAAACCGAGAAAAATGGAATTTTGTTTTATTGACGATCACTGAGAAATGGTCTATTATTTAAAATGCAAAAAAAAAAAAAAAAAAAAAAACATTTATTATTTTCAAGGTGAAAGGGATTCATTTGCCTGGATCCACGCCGAAAAAAAAACGTCTAACGTCACATTTTTAATGAAGCAGCCTAATAGTCCACTTTGGAAAATGTGTAGATGTCACGGTTTAACCCCCTCAAACGTGAAACTTACACGTTTGCGTATAACACGCTCCAGTGGAGAGATATCCAGATGTTTATTTCGCCTCTGCCATAACGCCTATCGGTTTAAACCGAGAAAAATGGAATTTTGTTTTATTTACGATCACTGAGAAATGTTCTATTATTTAAAATGCAATATATATATATATATATATATATTCAAGGTGAAAATGATTCATTTGCCTCGATCCACGCCGAAAAAATGTCTAAATGTCACGTTTTAATGAAGCAGAGTAATGTACCACGTTAACCGTGTTAACCATAACATTTTAAATACTCGACCTAGTTCCATTGCTTAGCAACGGGAAGAAACTCCTGTAACTTCAGTGCCCAACCCGTATCACGACAAGACGTGAAATAATCATGTTGGTCCACTTTGGAAAACGTGTAGATGTCACGGTTCTTTAGTTTAAACTCAAAACCATAAATAGGGCTATACTGCCCTCTTGTGTCAAATTATATTTCTATATATTTTTTTTTTTCCAACAAATAAAACCAAACCCGCAATAAAAACCCATTCAATACACCCTTGAACTCAACAGACTCAGTGGCTCAATTGATAAAGTGTTGGGCTTTAATCAAGAAGACCTGATTTCAAATCCCATTCTTGCTTACGTTAAATTGTTGTGATTATATTAAACAAAATGGCCAAAACAACATTTCTTCAACCCGGTATCACAACAAGACGTGAAATAATCACGTTGGTCCACTTTTGAAAACGTGTAGATGTCACGGTTTAAACCCCCTCAAACGTGAAACTTACACTTAACTAAGACGAGTTGATACATATCTCTGTCGTCTAAGCGCGTGCGCTCAATCGCTCTGGCACGCGAGGTACTTTGATAGCACTTAACTAGCCCAGTTCATTAAATACGGGCCAAGCAGAAAAGCGACCGAACACCTCCATGTTTTCCTTATTTAAATACAGTTACTTGAGCAGTGTAACTTGACCTAGGACGGTGACACAAAATAAAACGTTGCGCTTTTCTAAGCGTGTAAAATGGATAACTAGATTGTATGGCGGAATACCACAGCAAGTGATTGGGAGCACTTCGACTCGGCGCAGTAATATCATCCCTCGTGAAAAGTCCTCTTATGTACACCGCTCTACAGTAATTTAAAAAGCGATTGCAGTACCAGTTTTGGCCACAATCTTACATACGGCTCCTTTAACCTGAGAATAAAGTGCAAATAACTTCAAATCTCACTTTGCAGTGCAGCAGAAGCACATTTTCAGGATGTGCACTGAGCCAGTTGTTCATGTTTTTACACAGAGAACAGAGCAGATGGAGTGATGGAGCGTGACTCTCCGGCCAGCCCAAATCCACCACCTAACAGGGTCAGAGATGTGAGCAAACAGTCATACATATACTGCCGTTCAGATGTTTGGGGTCAGTTTGAGTTTTCAACACTGATAAGAAGAAATTTCCCCAGCAGCAATGATCATAGGAGTGATTTCTGAACGATCATGTGAGACTAAAGACTGATGCTGAAAATTCAACTTCGATCACAGAAATACATGATATTTTAAAATATATTCAAATAGAAAACTTATTTTAAATTGTACGTTTAAAAAGTTTAAAAGTTTCAGTCTTGGTGAGCAAAACATGTTATCAAAAACATTAAAAATGACCCCAAAGTTTTGAATGGCAGTGCACATTTGTCATCACACATCGGTAACATCAGTCACATGACACATTTTAAACTTACCCTGTGATTCATTCTGCTGAGATCATCACTGTGTTCGGATAAGTTGATGACCTGCGTGCAGGAAAATAAAGATTTTGTTCCTCGTGTCCCCAAGAGTAACACTCTGACACAGTCACAGAGAAATGTGATGTGTTGGTTTTCTCACCATGTATTGATCAGCATGTTTGGACTGCAGCATCTGCGTGATGCTGCGCAGGTTGTGTCGGTACGTCTGCTCTGCGCAGAAATGGCCGAATGTGACACCAATGATGCGCTCCGTAATGTACTTCAGGTCAAATTCATATCCCTCCGCCATCACAGTGGTGTTCCCTCATGTGAGGAGATCTGCAGAGAGGATGAGACTGGATTCAGTAAGGACTCTTTACAATTTATGCATGTAGGGATGACCAAATCTGCAAGGATCCATGGAAGAACGGCACTGGTTGGCACTACAGGCAAAGGACAGTTTCTAAGACATGCAGAACTTTTTGCATCATTTCATTTCCTTATAAATCTTTGTTCAAATGCAACTTTAATACATGAAAATCTGTAGGTTCTGAGTGGTTTTAGACCACTAAATGTATCTAAATGTCTGTCACTTTTATTTAATCCATCCTTGCTGAATAAAAGCAAAAATAAGAAAAAGAAAAGAAAATCTTACGGGCCCCAAACTTTTGAATGGTACACTCTAAGCAATTATGGGTTGTTTGAACCCAAATTTGGGTAAAATATGGAGAAACCCAAATGTTGGGTTAAACATTTTTTATTTCAAATTTTAACCCAACTTCAACTTTCACTTTCAACTGTAATTTTTTTCAATTGCAATTAAAAATGTTTTTTATTTATTTATTATAAAATTAATTTTAAATTTAACCAACCATTTGGGTTTGTCCATATTTGACCCAAATTTGGGTTTAAACAACCCAGCATTTTTTTAGAGCGTAGAGTACAGAAATGATCATTTGAATAGTGGCATTTAAAAATACATGCAGAAATAAAACTGAAACCACAGTCTGAATAAGCAATCACAGGATGCTTCCTCAATTATTTTCATTCAGTATATCTCTTCCTCTAGAAAAAGAAAAGACCAGTTTGGCTCATATTATACTGCACTTCAGGCTACAATATATGGAATCAGTGTCAGAAATAATGCTTTTAGAAAGTTCAAAAGAATAAAAAAAGACCTCTAACACGTAGCACACAAGCTTCCAATTCATAAACACATGACAGACAGTGAGTCTCTTAAATGACATTTGTCTGACCCCTGTCATGTGATGGTGGAGAGGCAAAACAGATCCACTGAACTGAAGTGAGACTCAAAATGAACCAATCAGACCACTTCTTTTGAGTTGACCTGACACAAAGTGGACACACCTATTGACAACACAGACACAAAGAGGACTTCACAATGATTTCAGTTCTCGCTTCAATTTACGTCTCACTCACTATTCTCCACTTCTAGCAAAGGTTGATTTTTTTGTCCATTTACTGCAAAATGGAGAATAATATAACTTTAGATTGTGTACAAAGGCTTACACGACTGATCTGCTCACCTTGTTCCCTGTTCACACCAGATTAGATTTCTTAAAGTTCATCCACTTTCACCTTCACCATGTGCTCCATGCGGACGTGCGTCTGGTCACTTATCTACAGTATGTTTAATCCGCAACCCGTTTAACCTTCAACCTCTAACTAGATCTGTTAAGAAAAAGAAACAAAACACAAATTATCGCTCACCTGAGTGCTATCGTCATTGAAATACTCTATATAGAAACCAGCTGAAAGAACTCACCCTTCTGTCTGGCTGAAATCTCCTCTCTCGTCTGAACGTCTGTGAATACGGGAAGAGAAAAGAAAGGTAGCAAAAGGCTTTGTCTGGTCCGTGACTGAGCTCACATGTACTTTGGCCGTTGTTATGTATGTGTGTTTTCACCCGTTGTCAGCACTTGTTTGTGTGGCAAGCATGAGTAAAGAAGCACTACCAGGGGAACACTTCTCCCACAAAGAAAAAGCCCTGAGTCACATATGGACATGTGATGTAGTAATACTGGACACTTCTCTTTTGTCTTTGCGTGTTGGAAAGGCCGAACTTTATATAACACATGTAAAATACAAACATTTATCATAGTGATCCATTGATTTCTAAATAATTGAAATTATGTGAGCCCACGTTTGTTTAGTTTTTTTCCATGCTTTGACTGTTACTGGGTCATTATGGTTAAATATTACCAGCATGTGCATTATTCCAGCTGTATCTAGAGCTGTGCGATTATGCCGGCCAATCACAAACTGAAAACAGCTCTAACAGTATGACAGCTAAACTGTGTAAACACAAATGTGTTTTGAGGTTTTACTATGTAATTCCAAACAACTGTATATCCATAAGGAATCTTCAAAATATATATTTTTTTAATAACATCAAGAAAAAGATTACATTTGTCACAGTGAAAAAAAAGATTGCATCATGAATGCTAAAGTCATATTCAGCTGTAATGCTATTTAAGGACAAATATCATAGTAAATGTGAGGTCAAACTTAGGGGCCAGAATTACATGTGTATGTATCTGCTGCCCCCTATTGGACAATTAGCCATAAAGAATTAATATAGTTCACCCAAAATCATTTTAGACATGTCATTCCAAACCTTTCTTCTGGGGAACGTAAAAGAAGATATTTTGAGAAATGTCTCAGCATTTTTACCCTACAATGGAAGACAATGGTTACCAAAACCAACCATTGCAGAGTCTTCAAAATATCTTCTTTTGTGAAAGGCATTCAGGTTTGTATATAAAGTGTGAGTGAATGACAGAATTTTAGTGTTCTGGATGAACTATCCCTTTAAAATATTCAGCACATATCTCAATATCCAATGCCAAATTTGAAATTTCATCTCCAAAAATGACATAATTCTACTAATATCTATTGATTGAATTTCTTCATTAAAACGGTTCACATAATATTTTGTATTAATGAGGCTAAATGCCACAGCTTAATTTGTATTTTACCAAGGATTTATACAATATTAACTGAACTATTTACCAAAATAAAACTAATTACACTCTAAAAAAAAGTCAAACATTTTAGAAATGTAAAAAAAAAAAAAAAAAGAAGAAAAGTAAGAAATTAAAACCAGTTTATGTACATCCAGTCAAGAAGATTTCAGTCTACATTTCAGACATAGAGGTCAGAATTAACAGTTCTTTCTTTGGGACCTCTGGTTTCCTCTCTTCGTTCGGCTTTGTAACGTTCCCGGTCCTTAAAGTAACTTCTGACTTCCTGGATTGTTTTTCCTGTTAAATAGGTGCCAGCAGCATACAGAATTGCGGTTATGATTCCAAATAGTGCGACAGATGCATCCCCCCCATTTACGCTACAGTTCATCCAGGTATATCCGCTACGAGCATACAGTCGTTCACGTTGAAGGCACATGTCGGTTGAGTTCACATAGATCACGAAATGCAGGTACAAACCAACAGCAACCACGTAAGCCACAGCACCAATGATCTGGAACGAAAACTGTCCAATCAGGATCTTCCGTGGAAGCCTGTGGGCAGGTTTGCTGCCGGACACCACGAACAGGAGTGAAAGAACACCAAATGTGAGGCTGAAGGCCACGCCTCCATAGACTAGAGGTGCTCTCATTTGTCCGAACTGCATGTCAAGTTCACGCACTTTCTGCAGCTCCGTCCCCTCAAAAGGAATTATGGCGTCGATAAAGCTTCCGCCGCCCATACCCATCGCAGACATTCCCATCTGTGACATGTGAGCAGCCACCACGCAGATGAGCACCAGCACATTGGTCATGATGGAACATAACAACACGATACCTGAAACACACACATGCAACTACATAAGAAACTGCAATCTTTAGGGCAGGGGTTTTCAAACTTTTTAATGCCTAACAACCCCCCAATATGATGATCATCTGGTGAGGGACCCTCTTCCCAAAATAAATGCAACTATGTTTTCAAGTACACAGACACATTTATAAAAATAGTAAAAGCAGTGCAAATTTAAATTATATTAATTATCAAATAAAAACAACATAGGAAATGCAGTGTTGCGCAGTGATAAATAGAACCGTTGGGTGAAGCGGTCATAGCCATGTTTTATCATTTGTTATAACCAATCAGAATCAACTATTGGAACTAACCGTTATATATATATATATATATACACACACATTTATGTCATATTAAGTTGTCAGGATATATATATATACACACATTTATGTCATATTAAGTTGTCAGGGTATCTAGTTTTTAACTTTTTATCATATATTAAAATATAAAAAAAAAATGGTAAAGCTCTTTTCAGAAAAAAAAAATATTATTAAAAAACAGAAAATCATTCCATAATTAGTAATTAAGGCAAATTTGAATTTAATGATGAAAAAGAATGCTACATTGTATTTTTATCCCTCAATAACTATTTTTTTTAGAGAACATACATACAATAGAATCCGTAAATGTAACATGTTTAACATATTAATTTAATATGTCAAAAGTTTAAAAAGCACCAAAAATAAGAGATGAATTATTGGGGCAATATGGGGACTCTAGAATATTGAGTTGGACAATAAGGGGCTTTTGAGTCAAAAAGGTTGATTTCTCTGTTTAAAAGACAATCAATACATCTGTCAGTGCCCTTAAATTACACAGTGTACTGTATTGTGTACAACTGACCATGTTTGTATCATGTGAGTGGAAGAATGACAAAATGTGCATGTGTTATTGTGCATTTGTGTTTTTACAAGTATGTCAATAGAGTGCAACAGACAGGTTCTAAAATTAAAAACTCCATGGGGAAATTGAATGAATATTGATTGAATTTTGAATGATAACTTATAAGCCTTTAAAGACAGCCAAGTTGTGAGCTACGGAAATGTTAATTTATGGTATTTGCTGCTGTTGAAGATGTCAGCCCAAATTACTTCAGCTTTTTATTTTAAAAAAAATTATTGAACAGTGAAAAACTACATTACCCATGATTATGTAAAGAAAAACACCGATCAGAGATTTACACAGTAAATATAAAATCATAATTTGTAAATGAGTATATTTTAAATTTCTCCATAGTTTAAAATTTTATTATGCTGTTCGCAATGCTTGATGGGATTGTAGTTCTTAAGTACAGTCTTGTACCTTTTTCTTTTTGTCTGATTTTCAAAAACTTTTTTGCTTCAAAATACAAGGTTGTAGTGTTGTGATTCACATTGTCGCTGATTGGCTTGGTACATGACTTTAATGGACTCTTTAATGAAGACTTTTTTTTTAAATCCTTATGAAAAAAAAAAAGGAAAATTTACTTCCCGAACAAGCACAGCTGAAAAAGATGGCCAGACGCTAACATAATATAAAGTGAACAATAAAAATGTTTGTAATATTTAAAATATATTTTATTTAATTTTTGAAAAACAATGTAAACAATATACTAAAAGAATATAACTTAATACAATTTTATATTTATAATATTAATAAAATAATTTTATAACAATCTGAGACAATGTCAGAGTTCATTTAAATACGCATACTATACCTAGTGTATTTGTTTGTTCAAATTAGTATGAGGACAAATGTTGCATATGTCTGTTCAGTGGAAAACAGTAAAGGTTTGTAAATGAAAGATTAGTATCAACAAGCTTAAAAAAGCTAAACCGGTTAGACCAGCTGGGACGAGGAAAGGAGTAAATGCATAGTGTCGTGTCAGAAGGTGCTGCTTGAGCTAGAGTAAACCAGTTCTGTGTGAGATCATGTTTGAAAAAAAAAAAAATCATGATCGCAAACTTGACACCCAAATTCAGAGAATTACATGAAACTGGTTTAGACTCTTATACGCAGTTGTTTAGATGCATTGGTTGCATTCCAACATGCATACAGCAACATGTGTCTCCCATCCATTGATAGTTCTGGCCGTCTGTGAATGCCTACCTCTCCTGGAACAGACGTGAGAGCACTTTGACTCCTGGTGTTGCTCTCGAGGAGCGCTCCTCACAGATCTCTGATCATTTCTGGGGTAGAACGGGGGCTGGCTATAAGACAAGTGTCAGACACAGCATGATTTAAAACAATGGCTTGTAATGACGTACAAAATACAAAAAAATGGTGAATATTTGTGTGTTGTTGCTTGTTTGAACAGTGTATCATCTCACCTCCCACTGCCTGATCGTCGGTCACTAGGACTGTCCCGTCGGGTGTGGGGATCTCTGTCTCTACTACCACCATTTCTCTCTCTCTGTGCACGCTGGTTTCTGGACGGCTGGCTCATTGCTACATGAGGGAAAGATGATTTGATGTGTTATGTGCTTATAGCAGAGGTTTTCAAATTTTACAGAACCAGGGGACCCCGGCCAGACTTTGAGGGAATCGAGATATCCCTATAACAATGGATATAATACTTGTCATTAATGACATAGGCATACATGCATATTTATGAAGTATTATAGGTCTATACATTTTATAGTCTGAATGATTTATCTGCCACAGACTCACCCGTAACAGTTTTTTCGAGGACTTGATTTAGAGTAAAATGTCTACATTAACATTTCAGCATTTTTTTATATATATTATCAAGGCAATCATAACCGTCCCTTCCGAAAATGATATGGTTTTACGACATATAACATGGTTAATTTTCGTCAGGGGTTCTAACACAAATGTTTCAGCTTTCTGCCTCGCAAAGCAACCGGAGCGTCTCGGTTCCACCTGTCTTTTGTTTCGGTTGACATCAGCATTTATAAACAACATTACACTTTAGTTTTTTCTTAACAGATATAGGCTATACCAAACAATGTTTGTAAACACAACGCAAAAATAACTTACTTGCTTATAAGGCGCTGATCACATTTGTTTTGTTTTTCCAAATCAAAACTCCACTTCCCACAGTCACGAGACCGAAACCCGTCAGTGAAATCTCGCGATGATCACCTGTATAACAGGTGGGGTTGAGCAGGTGACACGCGGCTACTCTCTCTGAGACGCACTATGAAAGAGCTCGTTATCTGTGTGATCGCTTATTCAATCTGTCCTAAAAGATCCAATCTGTGATAGCCTAACGGGAGCAAGGGTCACGTCACACCGCTGTCTGAGATCATAGGTTTGTGCCCGCAACAGAAGTGGCTTTGTTTGGATCTAAACCTACGCCAATGAAGAGGAATCCATGGGGTTTGATTCATCCAGGCGAGGCGACTCGATTCTTTTGAATCATTCACCAAAAAGATTAATTCACTGAGTTGACCAGTAGGGTGGGTGCACTGCACACACTGACACACGTTTCGAAACGGGGCACGGTTCCCATGAAAAATTGCTATATTTGATAATGTGAAACCAGTCGTGACTTATGATGACCCGGATGCGCACCGTACCGAACCCGCAAGCCTACCAGGAGGATGAGCGTTGCACTCTTTTACAAGCTTGCCCTCGAACAGTGACGCGACCTCAAGATCACGCCATTACTCTAGTGAATGTCGATAATCAAGTGTCTTTTTGTGGATGAGTCACACAAATGATTCTTTAAAAAAAAAAAAAAAAAGTTTTTTTTTTAAATACACACTGAGGATGGAGACATTTGAATCCAGCATTTGAATACTGAAGACAGGAACGAACGCAGTCATAGCCTACGCTTCAAAAGAGTCTGCAAAATAAAAATAATGCCAAAAATATATAACTTAGGCTATATATTTTTTCTTCTAAAAATAACATCTTGCAGACATCAAATAGACATCTCCAAGATGTAGCTTACTTGTGTTATCAGAGTATGAGTGTGTGTAGTATGAAACAAAGATAACGACTAAGAACAATCTGGACGGACTACATCCGTTTGCATCCTGCCGAGACTATGTCCTCAGTTCAGTCCTTCAGACTTGTAGGCTAGTCTCCTCAGTTAAAATGCTTGTCTCCATTCCGCTAAAATGACATGCAGAGCCGGACAATAATGGAGTAAATTTAGTACAGTACTTGAGTACAATTTTGAGGGATAGGCTACTTTACCCAAGTATCATTTTTGGGGAGTAGGCCTACTCATGACTTTACTCATGTACATTTGAGAGGGAAACATTGTACTCTTTGCTCCCCTACATTTCCATTCATAACCGTGAGTACCCATCACTACTTCTAAAAAAAAAAAAAGAAAAATCCCAGAAACCCTCAATTTGTTGTTTTTTCTCTCAAACGTGATTGGATTGTGCAGGTGCCACTAATTGGGACAGAATATCAGCACCTTCACCTTTCCGCCAAAGTACTGTAAACTCCATGGTCAGATTTAGATAAAAGACAAAACCATGGATGAAACAATGGATGAAGACGCAGCAGGTCCATCCTGGGAATGTGCCAACCTGTGACCCCACCTCGCCAGACTATTTTCATTTTGTGAATTTTCTGAAATTTTCTTAAAGGATGGACCAGCTGCGTCTTCATCCATAACATAACATCTTCATAACATGTTTCAAAACTCCATGTAGTACGTTTTTGTACATAAATGTATAAGCACCGTGGTAGTAGCAATGCAATATTTAGAAAATGAACTCTTGATACTCAAGTACTTTTAAAAACAAATACTTCAGCACTTTTACTTAAGTAGACATCTGACTGTTGTACTTTTACTTGTACTTTAGTAAAATTTAGCAAGGGGTATCTTTACTTTTACTCAAGTAATAAAGCTGTGTACTCTGTCCGCCTCTGTCTAGTCAGTGTGCGTGGCTACGTCATAAATCTTTTCATGCCTGGAGTCACGTCACGAAAATACTATTTAAACTTAATTCTGGAAAAACACTTTGTTTTGCACATCTTTACATTAACTGGCTTTTTATTACTGTAAAACAGTGAATAACAAGCATCTCTGGTCTCAGTGACTTACATTATTGACAATTTAATGTTAAGTGATTAATTTACAGCAAAACAAAAGATAACATCTATAATTGCATATCCAAAAACATACTTTTTTGCCTTACATTTCATAACAAACTCAGTACAAACTTGTTTTCCGTCAGTTTATTTTGATTAATTTAAATGTGTGCAAAGGATTGTGGGGGATTTAAGACCACAATGGATACATCCGATGCATCCTTCAAAACAGGCCGAAAGAAGGACGCGAAACGAAAGCTGCCTTCCAAGGATCCTTCAAATTGAGATGGCCTTCAGCGACGTTTGATGACGTGGCAGCCGAGATATGTTTGAGAAACACCTAGTCTACTCTTTTATGAGGACTGAATTCAGTCACATACTGTTTTTACTATGTAGTAGGGAAGATGCAGCCATAAACACCACTTGAAATGGGTTGTTGTCTAGGCCCTAAGGCATCTTCCTTCTGGAATGTTGTAATAAAATAACATTAGGTCATTTATATGCACATATGCAACTATGTGTCAGTGTCAACTGTAAATATCCAGCAATGCGAAAAAAAAAAAAAACCTCAATGAAAGTTTTTGTCAGATTAATACACTGTGATGTCTTTATGGATTCCTATTAAGAATCCATGTTAATGTCTCAGATGTGTGTTCACTGGATAGGCTTTGTCGAATACAGTATAAAAGAATAAATTAATTATGTGGGGGTTGTTACAAAAAGACTGTGTGTGACTTGGCATTTCACAAGGACCACATTCATCTGCTGTGCCATTGTTTTGGTTCAAGCAAGCAGTGCACTTTAAAGAGATGAATGGCTTACATTTACTGTCCAGTGTTTAGTGACTTGGTTCTTTAAAAGAAGACACTGTTGTCAAATTCATCTTTATATTCAACAGATAGTTGGAAGCAGCTCTCTGCAGTTGTGTAATTGATAATCAGAGGCTCTGAATTGGTTAATGCGCCTAATTAACATAATTGATTGGCAGGCCTGTGGTTCCACCCGGTTTCCAAGACAAGACATTTGATTGTGTTTTATGTTTGTGTGTTTGGCTTTTCATGTTGATTTCTAAATTGTAGGGGGGTTTTTTTGTAATGTACATGCTGACACGGGTGTTGTAGAAATGGATTCTGGGCTTGAGGACCTAGAGCTGAGAGAGTCACAGAGGGAGTATCTGGACTTTTTGGATGATGATGTGAAGTATTTTATTCCGTGTCTTTTTTTTTACCTTTTGATTTGTGCAAACACTAACTAATTTTGTCATTTACAGCAAGACCAGGGTATTTATAATGAGAAGGTCAGGAGTATGGTGTCTGAGGGCCGGTGTCGCCTTATTGTTAACATTAATGACCTGCGACGGAAAAGTGAAAAAAGAGCTAAAGCGTGAGAATTATTTAAAAAATGAATAAAACATATGTTCTCATTTTATTCACAATATTCTCATATCGTGAAGAACTTTGACCATGATCTGATCCCTGAATCTTCTGACACTGATCTGATTAATTGTCTCTTCTCAATAGATTACTGAAGAATGCTTTTGCTGAGCTGGTGGCGTTCCAGAAAGCCCTAAATGACCTTGTGAGTTCAATAGATGCCACTTACGCGAAGCAGTTCGAAGAGTTCCACGTTGGATTTGAGGGCAGCTTTGGGAACAAACATGTGTCTCCGCGTACTCTAAGTGCACGCTTTCTGGGAAATCTGGTGTGTGTGGAAGGAATTGTGACCAAGAGTGAGGATTCACTTCATTTTACAAATTATAATCTTTTCAAATAGTTAAATACAATTTTGTTCCGCATTTCAGACTCTTGATTATTCGATTGACATGTTTAGGTTATAGCTATGGATTTACACTTAGTATAGATCTATGTAATGTGGATGTTTATACATTGTTTTAAGTTGAGCACAAGGGCTCGATTTCAGAGACATGGTTAAGATTAAACCAGGATTAGGCCTTAGTTAAATTAGGACATTTAAGTGGCTGCCTTAGGAAAAAAAACATTACTGTGCATCTTGTGACATGTTGCATTGGCATATTTTGATGCTTTCAGTTAAAACCGCTCACATGCATTTTAGACTGGGACTATAGCTTAAGCCTTGCTTTTTTAAGTTGTCTTTTCTAATTTGTATTTTCATGTTATCTGTAGGTTCCTTGGTCAGGCCCAAGATTATGCGTAGTGTCCACTATTGTCCAGCCACCAAGAAAACCCTGGAACGAAAATACACCGATCTTACCTCATTGGATGCTTTTCCTTCCAGTGCCATCTATCCAACCAAAGTAAGTTGTTTATGTATTACTTATAAACTATTTAACTATTTGATTCAGTTTAATATGTTCTGTTGGTTGTATTTTATCCCAGCTTTTATGTAGTGTTAAATAACTGAAACAGGAAGTGCTTCTGGACCAGTTTTGTTTACATCTTGCAAAATGGTCACATTAATTCGAATAAATATAGAAAGTCATCTTTAGTTGCTCCTGTAAGCCATTCTTATCATTGAAACATGGATGTTTATATAGGAGCAAGTTGACCAAATCACAGTAAATGATCATGCCAGGATAACCACTGATTTAGTATTATGATGACAAGAATCAAAATAAATCTTGCATTTGTAGGATGAAGAAAACAATCCTCTGGAGACGGAGTTTGGGCTTTGCTGCTATAAGGACCACCAGACGCTGACCATTCAGGAGATGCCTGAGAAAGCCCCTGCAGGACAGCTGCCACGATCTGTCGACATCATTGCCAATGATGACCTGGTTGACCTGGTGAAACCAGGTGACCGCGTGCAGATTGTAGGGGTCTACCGTTGCTTGCCTGCGAAACAGGGTGGCTTCACCAATGGGACTTTCAGGTGTGTATATATATATGAACTTCTGATCGGGTTGGAAGGTCATGTCCTCAGATGAACCTCTTGATTCTTTGCAGAACAATCATGTTGGCTAACAATGTGAAGCTTATGAGTAAAGAGATTGTGCCGACGTTCTCTGCAGATGATCTTGCCAAGATCAAGAAGTTTTGCAAAGCTCATTCTAAAGTAAGGGAGACGCATGTGGGTTTTATTCTAAACTTGGCTGCAATTCTCAAGTTAGACCGTAGAGTATTAATGGTTTCTAAAAAGTATTTGGCTTGCAGTGTTTTTGAGAAATTCTGCCCTGATCCGTTTCATCTTCGCTGTGCAAGGTAAGATTATTGTCATGTTTCAGGATGTCTTTGAGAAACTGAGTCATTCTTTGGCTCCCAGTATCCATGGCCATGAGTACATAAAGAAAGCTATTCTGTGTCTGCTGTTGGGAGGCAATGAGACCAACCTGGAGAATGGGACACGCATCAGAGGAGACATCAATATCCTGCTCATAGGTTTGTGATGTTTATGTTTATGGTTTTGTGAAAATGTATAACAGAAAAAAAAAATCGAGTCGGCATACCTTTGCTCCAATAATATTTTATTACCAGATTCTCGCAAAGGTGACGTGATGAAGAGCCTGTTTGTCAGAGTCTGTTAATAAAGGCCATTTTTTTTGGAGCTGAGGTGTGCTATTAATCTTTTTTTTTTTGTTTTAAGTAATTTTTGGCTGAGCACACACTTTGAGCAATCTGCAAGTGATGTGTTTTTTTTTTGTGTGTGTTTTGTGAAAATTTATAAAATTGCATTTATCTTGTTAAAAGTCAGAAGAGCATTAAAAGTCTGGACGTTTTCAGTGTTTGTTATAATTTGAATGAGTTTCTGGTGCTGTATTGAGTGATTTAAGTCATTTAAATAATTTTTTGAATATAAAATTAAATATTTAAAATAAATGTAGTCTTTAAGATTAATTTATTTATAATGTATTCTATATATAAATGTATTTCTTATGTGAATTTATTTGTATACATTTATTTATTTAATCTATTTATAGTTTAGTTAAATTTAACCAATTAATTTTAGTAGATTAAGTTTAACCTACTAATTTAATTCATTTATTTTATTTTATTTTATTTTTTTTTACATTACATCTCTTACACATTTAATCAATCCAAGTGTTTTGTTATATACAAACAGAAATTTATATAAATATTACATTTGTATAAATGCATTAAACCTAGATTTAGTTTATAATAAATATTATATATTTTAAATTAATACATTTAACTTAAATAACCACCGCTACATTCCTCATGCCAGAGTCAAGTATCTCTTAAACATCTTAACATGTTAAGAAACATTGTATATTAATATAAATTAAACCTTTATGTAAATAGATTAAACTTTTTTTTCATTTGTGAATTTATATTTGCTTCTATATATTTTTTTTTTCATTTATGAATTTTATTTGCTTCTATAATTTTTTTTTTCATTTATGAATTTTATTTGCTTCTATATATATATTTTTTTTCATTTATGATTTTTTTTTTAACATTTTTTTTATCTATACATCTAAAAATTATTTTCGTAATTTCTGGCTCTGTAGTTCGGTGTTTTTCATTTGACTGTTTTTAGGTGATCCTTCAGTAGCGAAGTCTCAGTTGCTGCGTTATGTTTTGTTCACGGCACCAAGGGCGATTCCCACCACTGGACGAGGCTCATCTGGGGTGGGTCTGACAGCAGCGGTCACAACTGACCAAGAGACGGGTAACTCTTTTAACATCTGTCGACAAGTACGCATGCTTATTTTCACTCAAAAAAGCAGACATTTCTAGACAAAAGTCTAAGGCAAATCATTTCACTCATTGTCTATAGTGGAAATTCCCCTGAGTAGTCGTACATCTGCGAGTAACTTTTTCGAGATTTAATTGTCAAAATCATAAATTCAAATCTGACTACAATGGCAACTTAAAATTGGCATGGTGAAGCTAAAAACTTTCAAATGTGTTTTATTTGGCTAATGCAGGTGAGCGTCGTTTGGAGGCCGGAGCCATGGTTCTTGCTGACAGAGGTGTGGTGTGCATTGATGAATTTGATAAGATGTCTGACATGGACCGAACAGCCATCCATGAGGTGATGGAGCAGGGAAGGGTCACCATTTCCAAAGCTGGGATTCAGGCCAGGCTTAATGCTCGCTGTAGTGTGTTAGCTGCTGCTAACCCCGTGTACGGAAGGGTAAATGACTGTTGGCTTGATTGGTTAAAATATATGGGTATTTGGTTGGCTTTAGTTTCTAAGAATCCTACTGTATTCTTCACCCAGTATGACCAGTATAAAACCCCAATGGAGAACATCGGGCTCCAGGATTCCTTGCTTTCCCGATTTGATCTGCTCTTCATAGTTCTGGATCAGATGGATCCAGATAGCGATCGGGATATCTCGGAGCATGTGCTGCGGATGCATCGGTACAGAACGCCGGGAGAGCCGGAGGGAACGGGTGAGACTCATGGGCGTAGACTCGCCTGGGGGAAATGAATAGAGATGACCTTTCTTTTTAAAGAAATAAAAAATAAACATTTGGTAATGTATAAATGTCAAGAAGCACGAATTAATGTGTCGTTACTTGATTTGAAATAAACCTGTTTGATTCAGTGTTTTGGTTTTAACAAAAATGAAACTAATGCAAGCATTTCATGCATGCTAAAATAGAATAACTTTAAAACTAACTGAAATAAAAATACACCTATAAACCTGTTTACACCACTAATGTTATCTGGCGTCAGAACACACAGACAAACGCAATGAAGACAATGAACGCATTCAGACACAACACTGCACACACATATCGTACATTTACATTACATTGTATTACGTTTATTGTAACCTGTGGACCACTTGGAACATCTCATAGACCACAGTTTGAGATCTACGCTCTTCAGTTTTCAGCTTCAGACGCTTTAGTCAGCTGTTGCTCTCATTCTGTCATGTCTACACCAACAGCAATGCCACTGGGAAGTACAGTAGATGTATTCGCCACAGAAGACCCAAACATCACAGAAGCAGCTGAGCAGGAGCTGCAGATCTTTGAGAAAAAAGACAACGTCCTGCATGGCCACAGGAGGAAAAAGTACAGATTTCTTTGTTTCCTCAGAAAGTTGTGTAACATTGTCAGTCTACCATAATCCATTGGGTTTTGTGGTGCTCATCATATTCATTTGAAAGGGAGAAGATTGTTACCATGGAGTTCATCAGGAAGTACATCCATGTTGCTAAGCTGGTGAAGCCAGTCCTCACACAGGAGGCGTCGGATTACATAGCAGAGGAGTATTCCAGACTCCGGAGCCATGACCAAGTCAACAGTGACTCCGCCAGGGTCTGTAGAGCATCACATCATACAACAAAGTTTTGGATGCGTTTATATTATACATCATACTACTGTTACTCAGGAATTGCTTGATTTGTATAGACCGACTGTGTTAACTGTGTCCATTCCGACAGACGATGCCCGTGACTGCTCGAGCTCTGGAGACCATGATTCGATTGTCTACAGCGCACGCCAAGGCCCGCATGAGTAAAACCATCGATCTGGGAGATGCAGAAGCTGCACTTGAACTCATGCAGTTTGCGTATTTCAAAAAGGTATTTAACTGTTCACTTCTAGAACTGATAGTAGTTTGTTGTCATTTGCGTTTAATGTAATTTGGTATGATTTTGTAGATTCTGGAGAAGGATAAGAAGAGGAAGGTACCCGAGGACTCGGAGATGGACGTCTCTCAGAGCCAAGAGACCGAGAGTCAAAGGAACCTCAGGTGTGTGAATGGGAGGTTGACGTTACAGTAAATTAGTGTTTGAGTAGCAGGTGTGAGCTGACTCTGTCTACAGGAAGCGTTCTCGCATCTCTAAAGATGGTGATGATGTGGAAATGACTCAAGAAGCAGAAGACTCTGACCCTTATGATTTCACCGAAGAGGAAAACAGTAGGTCAACTGATTCAGTTTGACTTTCTCAGTTAGCTTTGCTAGAAACCTATGCAGGTTCTTGTTCAATTGTTAAACTAAATGTCAAGGCTATTCAACCCAGTTTAAAAACAATTCTCTTCACTGAATTTTAACGCTGTAAAGCCTATATCATATCTGTTACGTAGAATTATAAGTCTAAGCTTTCAACATGATTGATCGTTTATGCTTTTCTGCAAGTTAAAGGCCTTTTCAGTATAATTCAAATAACACTCCCTTCATGTTATGGTCTTTGAGCTTCAAAACTAAACGTAAAAAATAACTTATTTTGTTTGCAATGTTTTTAGATGAACATTTACTGGACTAAAGCAACTTTGGTTTATTTGATTATCCATATGAAGAGTTCAGATGCAAAAGCCTCTAAGTGCCATTTGAAATTTTCTTCTAGAATGATCATTTTTATCAAGCTTGTATATTTAAATTCAGTAATTTCACTTAAATTGCAATGAATATTACCTAATTGTCATTCAAGTGAAATCACTGAACTTGAATATATAAGCTTGATAAAAATGATCATTTTAGAAGAAAATTTCAAATGGCACTTAGGGGCTTTTGCATCTGAACTCTTCATATCTACATTTTTCATGTCATTGAATGTCATAGGATATGTATATTTGTAGATCTCTCAAACATCATTTTATTGTTTAGTACTTCAATCATAAAATCATGTAACAAAGCATTCAGATAAACCATTATCAGGATATAGTGATAACTGGAATTTAAGTAATTCAAGTAGTCGACTGTTGTTTGTGCAAGTGTAGTGTTATAAATATCCTATTGATTTGCATTCCAGTCAATCATAAAAATTCATCTTAACCTTTTCTGACTTTCTTATGCCGGCTTTACATGGTTAATATTTTGAATATATTCAGTGGCATTATAAATTTGAAACTGGCTCAAATGTGATGATGATGATGATGACGATGATGTTAATGACTACAGCTCAGCCGAGTCAGAAGAGCAAGCGGAGCAGTCAGAGGAAGAAGGTTGACATCAGTCAGGACAGGTACAACTGTCTTCTTCATTTTCAGATGTCACATGCTGGCCTGTTCCAATAATGCAAAATATTTTTTCGTTCTCCCACATTCTTCTTCCACTACTAGAATTTGCACCACATTGATACAATTTTTCCACCAGACTACACTTGTAATATCTCATTCTCTCCCTCAAATCCACTGTAGAAAACTGTCAAAATGATACAAAAGTATTGTCCGCACCTTGACATTGATCTCTGTCCAACAATGAAGACGTTAATGATAAATTAGAATTTGGTTGGTTCTTCTGCTTTTGCATTTTATTTGTCCGTTCAACAGACTAACTGGACATTAGATATGGAGACTGACTTCATGTGACCTTATGGATTTATATATTTTTAGACTGAAAATCTTCAAGGCGGCTCTACTGAAGGCCTTTAAGGTGACCCGGTCTCAGTCTGTGGCAGTGCCTGATCTCCTGACTCACATCAACAAAGACCAGGATGAGGAGTTTGACCAGAACGAGATTAACCTTCTGCTGGAGCGCATGCAGGATGACAACCAGGTCATGCTCTCAGAGAATGTGGTGTTTCTCATCTAAAGGATTGCCAATAGACCGCTGCAGCGTTTGCAAATTCAGAAATGTAGATAACATTGAAAATATTTATATGCCAACATTTGGTAAATGACTAATAAATTGTGTGAGCATTAATGGTTGTGCTTTTTTGATTGTGCATTTCATTTTTTTTTTCTCCTTTTTTTATTTTAGGTTTGAGTTATATAAATGTTAAAGGCTAGTTATGACTCCATAGATCATGCTCAGTAATGAAGGGCAGATTCCATAAAATTAAGGCTTCATGATATATCCTTCATTCATGATGTCATTAGGGCCTGCCTTGTAGTCCACTGTCCACTGTGGATACTTGGGGTGCTGGAAGAGAAAATTCAGTATAATAGAAGTTAGATGCATTTAATCTGAAGTTATCATGTGTGAAATGAGAGAATTGAATTGGGTAAATGGACACTCACAACCATCTGTCCTCTCTGGTTCAATCTCTCTTTCCATCTGTCGTCTTTTCCTTTGCACGTAGAACAGTACACTCGCAAGAAGACCAAGGCACATGACAGAACCCACAAAGATGCTTACTGCCACTGTTGTTATAGAGCTTTCATTGGAGTCCTCAATCTGTAATCGCTGATCTCTGATTTCCGGTTTCCAAAACTGAGGCTCCAAAAGTCCAGTCACATCTATTGACGAAGTTACACATTCGGTCAACTTTGGTTATATTTCATAGGAATTTCACAGGAATGGGATAAAAAAACGTACTGCTCACATACCCTCAAGGGAGAGGAGGAAGATGACGTCATCTCCTTTAATGAAGCTCCGACTCTTCAGTCGATCATGTGTGATGTAATTGCTGGTTCCATAACCGGGTCCCCGGTAGAATGAACTGCCGTCTGTGTCAGTGACTTGACTGCCTACTTTTCGTGGGTCATCCCAGAAATATGTCACAGTACCCATGGCTGCACAAAAGAGAGAAGATACTATTTGTAAAAAGGCTTTTCTTTTTGTTTAAGACTAAGGCTAAGTATACATTAATCCAAAATGGCATGTTTTTCCTTAATTTTTGGCATTTTTGTCTTGTGAAAACAGCTTTTTGAAAAGGCTACCCTAAGTGGATGAATTTGAAAATGTTGTTTCTGCATTGTAGAGTGGACTGTGAAAAAGTCTGTTTTGTCATGTGATATTGTACCCACAGTATACTCATGGTTATACCGGTGTTGTGCCTAATTCTGACCCCTGTCAAATTATTACAACCCCCACCAGTATTGTTAGGTTTAGGATTAGGAAATCAGGTAGTGACCCTATTTGGACATAAGCTGCTTCATTTTTCTACAATTTCTACTTGAGTGTGAAGGTGTGACATCCATCTTCTTTTACAGTCTGTGAGAAACTCATGGAAAATGTTTGATTTGCTTGTGTGGATGGAGAGTGTTTGGAAGTGAACATGCAGTTTACAAATTCATGAATGAATGTAGCCTAAATAATCTAGTACCAAGTATCAGTAGAAGCATTTATGGCTCATAAGAATGCCAAATATCTGCTGCTTTCATGCCTCCCTTACAGTTTATATCTTACAGTCAGTGGAGGTCTTGGTTGGATCAGTAGTGATCATCCTCATGTTGTTCATGCGGTGTTGGATGTCTGGATTCTGGTCCATCAGCTCCATGGATGCTTGTCGCCATGGACACGGCCATTTGAGATTGTCATCATAAGGTCCAGAGGTCAAGTGGAGATAGATTGCCATTTTATCTGGGCTACTGCTCAAGCCATTAATGTACAAACCAATCTGAAATGAGTAACCATCAGGGGTTAGGAAGCGGGGGCTGTAGGTTTTGGCACCGACCGCAGTTGTGGCAAGAAGAGTGGAAAAATCTCGAATACGCCAAGTGAACTGAGGACATTGGGTCTCTGAGAGGTTGATGTCGTCCAGAGAAAGACCACCCCTTGATGCATCTCTTCCTTTAACTCCTTCAAACACCACTCTGAATTTATCAGAGACATCTAGCGCCACATGGTATAGTTCCCAGGAGTCTTCAAGTCCACCTAAATAGCACAAGTATACATTACCCATAGCATTACAAATTATCCTTAAGGTGTGGTCACTAAATTTCACAGAAATCGCTTGAAAAATCAACAAGCTTTCTGTTGGACAGTGCGTCGAATTCATGTAACCAACTGGGAAACGGGCAATAAATTTGTGGGGGACTTTTTAGCCCCCACACAAAACTCCCAAATTTGTGGATCGACTAGATTTCGCCGCAACGGTAAATGTTTTTAAATGCTTTCTGTTGGTCAATAGTCAAGACGTTGAATTCACGTGGCTAACTTGAACACAAGTGTAATCTGCGTGCATGGGGAACATTTTTGCTCACACGTGAAATTCCCAATCAAGCTATTGGAATGACAAAAATTTGTCTGAGCAACGATTTTTCGCTGAGCAACGGTACATGTGACCCCACCTTTCACAGTAAATACTTCTTGATTTTAGGATTTAAATAATTGGATTTATTACCACTGATCTTCGTAATGAGTCTCAGATCTCCTTTGGGATTTTCAGAGGTATATTCGCGCACCCAGATGTTTAGCTGGTCATCGGCGCCCCCACTGTTGTAATGATAGAACTGCAGGCATTGGGAGCGTCTTTTGGGATAAAAGAGGCGACTTTCCAGGTAAGCCGTGTCTCCAAGGATACCTGTGGCTGTGCTGAAATGCATGAAGAATCCAACCCCTGTAAAAATATACATTTTATCAGATAATAAGCTAAGCCAATCTTGTCGCTTTCTTACACCTCTTTGAACCTTATAATGGAGTTTAAAGATCAAGAAGACTAGATGAGGTCAAAGAATGAGATTTCCTTATTGTGTCGGTAAAATATGTTTATCATGAGGACCAAAGTGCCACCATAATAATATCATAAAAGAGTTTATCAATGCAGGATTGTGGACTTTGAATTATTAAACTTTTAACACAATGGTGGTATACCAGTAAACAGACAATTTATTAAACAAATGTGTTTTCCACGTGAAGGGCCTATCTTTGGTCTAAATAGGTATGATAGAAGACAGTATTTTTTCACGCATTGTTAATCAGATAGTTACAGTGACATCAGAAATATATTAAAAAAAAACAAAAAAAAACTTGCAGTAACATACTAGTTCCAACTAGATATTATGCGATTTTGGACGTAGCTACTCACAATCAATCAGAAAATATTAATAATAATAATTTGAGGTTATGTTATGGGGATTTTGGACCAATGAGATTTCACAATGGGCGGGGCTGCACGATAGCTCTGTTAGCTCTAACTTATGGAGTTTCGTCACCAACAGTTCTGTGGTTAAAAAAAGGAAATGAAAGCAAAACATTGTCGGTTTGAATCCTGCTTTTGTGTTTAGGGTGTTCATACCTTGACATTGACCCAGAGTGGTGTAGTCCGTCACTGGACCTCCCTCTACAGTTTGTACACGAGCCCACTTGACATTTCCACCATCTCCCTGGATCATACCACATATGTTCGGTTCCTCAAAGTGGCAAGAGTCCAGAAAAGTTGAGGTTGTAGCTGGAAACATTTTTAAAGATATTTTAGAAGATAAGTGAGAGAAGCCAAGTATTATTTATGAAATAAAAATAAAATGTATAAAACCAGTGAAGGTCAACCACAGAAAGTGTCTGTAATCATAAACTTACTACAATTGTATAGCCTGTTTAGCTTGAGCAAGTCACTGTCACTGAACTCCATGCGTTGACCAATCACATCCAAGAATTCTGGTATCTTGGTAACTATGGTTGGCTCCTGGCCTTTGTTGAAGGATGTCTTACTGTAGTGCATGACCGAAGCATAATCATATGGCACACCGAGAGAGCTTGACACCGTTTCGTCATATAAATTGAAGTTGTGCTCTTTACCTGTGAGAATTAAACCAGTAAACAGTTGCATGATGTAATAATAGGTAATATAAAGTAAAGCGTTTGGCATGATAGAATGATATCACTAAAAAGTGATGTATTATTCGATGGCATTAAACCGGTTTATGAGTTCAGTTACCCTCTTCAATCTGGTCCCACACTATGGTGACGTAGTCGTCTCTGTCAGTTCTGGATTGCTCGTGCCACAAACCCAACGCATGCAGAAACTCATGCTCTACCGTTCCTAAACTGTCACAGTTTGCACCAATTGACAAATCCTGTTTCCCCATCTGTCGATTGCCCACCTTCGAGTAACATCTGGAACAGAGAAAAATCCTGAATTTCACTTTGTTGCAAAAATAAACACCCCTTCGGATTGATTCAGTCAGTCCAAGGGGGGATGAAAAGGTCCCTTACTGTTGCAGCTTGCACATGCCTGAAAAGTTTTTAAATGCTATTACTGGCATAAAATATTAGGCAACCCTTTATTTCAAAGGTCGACTTTAGACATTTTACTAATGCCTTTGCAACTAGGTCAACTAACTCTTGATCATTAATTTGCATGTACAACTGTAGGCCTACATGTCAACTTCCCATCATTAGTATTCATAGACTGTTTGCTTAATATCTGCTAACACTTTTTGTTGCAAAGTTACTTAGTAGAATGTCTAAAGTGGACCATCAAAATAGTGTTACCAAATATAATTTAATACTTTTAAATTGTTAAATTTTTATAAGGCTCCTTATCTATTTTTTTATGTATAAAAAGAGTGGAACTTTTCTGTTTTTGTTTTGAGATATGAGAGCACAATTACATCCATTGTGTGGATAGACTTGATTATTGAGTTTAATGTTTGACGTTTCCTCACCCGCTGCCTTTAAACACAAAAATGTAGTTTGGCTCTCCACCCCAGGGTTTGAAGTCAATACATGTCTTGAGTCTGTATTGCTCAAATGCTTTCAGAATCACGCCTTTGGCATTGATCTCTGTTGAAAATGATACACAAAAGAGAGAAAGACAGTGAGCGAGACTTTTTAAAAGATTAAGTTAAAGTGAGTATTTCAGATAAAGATCAAATAAATAATTCAACTGAATTGAATCAATTATTTTATAGACTGATCTACCAAGGCTGCTGTCTAGGAAGTACGGCACAGTGGTAGGCCAGCGATACTGTTCACCCAGAATAGTGTTTCTGCTTTCTCCCTGTTAAACACAAACCAAACATAAAAATAACTCTTTGAATGAACATAAAAAAATCGTGGAAAGGTTTTCCACATAATTAACTTGCTTTATTTCAGCATTATGCAATTCTGTTAGTCCAATTGAATGTACTTTCATTGAGTCAACTTAATGTACTAAGGTTGATTCAACTTATGGTTGGGCACAGCTTAATTTAATATTGCCAGTGTCTTTAAAAAGGCTCCCTGATACGTTTCAGGTATTCATAATTCATAATATTCATTCATCCACAAATACAATTAAAGTTTATTTTAATGTCACATTAATCAATTTCTAGTATAAGTATTAATAGCACTAGTTAGCAACTTAATTTATAAGTTAATTAAATGTTACTAATAATAGCAATGTAATTGAACATTAAACACAATTACGTACTATAAAGTCTTCCCCTTTTCTCATTTTCTCAAAAACACATAAAATAACACTTAATTTAGAAATGTATACCCTCTTAATTCAGCCAAATGCAAAGCATGCTGGGAACTAACAAGCTAAGCCCAACACAAATCTTAAATTTTCAAGTAAACTTAAATTTTACATACTGTATATTTAAGTAGATTGAACGCAATCGCATTAAGTTTGGACAAAATGTATAGATTTTTGTTGCTTAAGCTCGTTTTAATTAAGCAATTTCGATAAGCAGCAAATTGAGTGCATTAGCTTCATTTACACATCCATGTTATTTAATTAGCAAATTGCCATTTTTATTTTATTTTACTTCAGGATAGTTTGACATCCTGAGGTTTACTCATTTTCTGAAGATTAAGCATCTCCTAAAATTATTTTATTTTGATATTTTGTCATGTTTATTGCTTGAAATTTTTTTCAGATGTCCTAGATTTTAGTTACAAACCGCATTTGAAAACAGCTCATATAATATTTATTTAGTTTGACTTTTGTTTTTGTTTTTTGGTCTGTTGCTATGTTATTGTTACAAGTGGCTCCCGTACGGCCTCACTTCTGACCACCAGAGGGAGCCATAATCCCAATATTGACTTTCTCTTGTGGGCTTCATTTCCCATAGGCCCAGGGGCGGGTCCACGTGGTGGCCAGGGGGGGCACCGGCCCCCCCTGAAATTCGATTGGCCACCCCAGGTGCCCCCCCTATAAGATGTCTTGTGATTGATTCATTTTACGGCCAATCAGTTTATAGACTCTACGGAAGTTTGTGATTCAAAGAAGTGCAGCGCCAGAGAAACAACGGCCAGTTAATTTGTTATCGATTATCATATAATGCTGCTGCGTTGCGTAGTGTGCGTGGAAAGTGAACGTGTTCCCCGGGCTGATCATGTTAGCGCGGAGGTACCTGTGCATCCCAGCAACGTCAGTCCCCTCATCAGAGCGGCGTTTTCAGCGGCTGGACTGAAGCATTTGTTTACACTCGACGCGACCGCAAGCACGCGCAGTCTGCAGAGACTCGCACTCACGCGCTGAAGTGTGTTATCTTGCTTGTCAGTCTCGTCGCCGAATGGAACATTCCGGGCGCCATACTGAAGTGCCAGGCGAAAGTGTAAACAAGGCTTGAGGGTCACCATACAGGTTGCGGTCGCGTCTGACCCCACATCATGTCATCAACATGCTTATCTTTCTCAACAAAAATCAGTAACGTTAGACTGGAGCAGAAGTTGTATGCGAGTTCTTTTTTATGAAGCTTAAAGTAGCCTAGCCTAATTGATTGTCAGGTAGGCTAATCTCTCTCACCCTTTCTCGACTCAGTGACTTGATTGAGTTACATGTTGACAAAACCTGTCAGATCTAAATGTTATTATGTTTTTGGTTAAGTTATTTTTTATTATTTTTTATTATTTTGGAACAAACGAGGGTCTCACGAGGGCCAACTCGTAGCTGCAGATTCAGTTGCGTTTTAGTTAGAGCACCGACGCGCATATCTTCAAATTTAGCCTAACCAAACGCCCAGTTTAACTGCCACAAGTTGATCATCTTGTTATAAAGATCTAATCGAGGAAAAACGCGCTTTATTTTTGAACTTAATGGATATATACAGAATACAGGGATGACAAAAAACGAAATTAATCAAAAATGTGCTTTATTACTACATTTGTTTACAAGTAACTTTATTCAAGTTAAAAAAATAATACAATCAATAGGATTTACGTAATATACTTTAGAATTTAGCTTTTTTTTGGTCACTGGTGGCCACCCCATTTGGAGGCAGTGCCCCAGCATGGCCCCCCCACTAAAAATGCTCTAGACACGCCCCTGCATAGGCCCTCATTTCTGGGACTGATTGCACTCTCACCTGCATTTGATCACACACACACACACACACAAACATACAATAAGTACATCACAACCGCACACATTTTGAAAATTCAAGATTTGGGATCTTTTGTGAGCATTAGTGAGCATTCATTGTGTATTTTTAAACCCGTGTTGTTTGATTTGGACTGTTACTGTATTTGATTCTCGCCGCCTGCTTGACCCTTGCCTGGTATTTGGACTATGCACGTTTGTTCCTGCCCGGACTATCTGTTTGTTAGTGTTGTTTAAGCTGTTATTGTGGACTGCACCTTTATAACTCTGCTTTTTAATAAAACCGCCGATGGATCCTCATTCAGACCCATCATTACATCAGATAAGCATCTTGAAATATTTTAAATATATATATTTTAGAAGTTTGTTCATTCTGTTTATTACACAAACTGTATTTGCACGTCCTACATATGTGTTACAGACCTCATGAAAAAATAAATAAATAAATAAATTGACTTTAAATGTAAAAAAAAAAAACAGGTTTCTGGTGCTATTTTGTACTTCATGGAAAGTACAGCGAGAACCTGTTTTATAAAGCACTGACCTTCTCCATCAGAATGTCTCCTTCCACCAGATGAAGTCCTGCTTCTGTTGAACAACACAGCGCTTATTGCAAATGTATAATCCAAATAATGCTACAGATTTAAGATGCATATTAATGTTTCCACAAACCTTCATTTATTTCAAATATATCCTGCTCTTTTCCATTATCTACATCAATCTCTGTTTTTCCTACAAAAAAAGAAAAGTCAAAATCCAGAGCATAATAGCCTATAAAATCCTTTAAAATCAAATGTGATTTTGAATGAATGTGATCATAATGACTCACCTGACAGTGAAGATGTTGGCTTTGAAAGAAAACATTTGAGGAAAGTGTCAAAGGTGTGCATTTACAGCAACAAATAATGACAGTGCCTTGATATTGTGAAATAACCAATTCATCATAAAACTCGGGATCAATACATTTAAAGTAGCTGCACTAAAATAAGTTCCTTTTGTTTAACATGTATTATATGATCACAAGATTGTGGTCTTCTATGACATATCCTGACACTGAAAGTAGTGAATTCTGGACTCACCAAACCCAGGACCGCGGTACATAAGGACAGAATGAGAAATGTATTGAGAGATGCCATGAGATCGCGTTACTGTTTAAGTCTTCTCTTCAAAATATCAGTGTACATGTGCATGAACCAATTTATAGTTCTTATAGAGCTTAGTCTGCATTGATAAGAGCCTGCAGCTGATAGGATATGATTTCACTGATGGTCACCAAGATATTACATGATAAAAGAGTTTGAGGTTTAACTGCACATCATATAAATTATAAACACACACTTCCTGAAGTCTGTGATTTAAAAAAAAAAATCCACAGAATGTTGTTTCACAGTAGAAACTTTTATTTCACAAATATATATTTTACAGTGCGGGATGCAGACCCTGAAGCCATTCAAATAATTAATCCAACAGATATTCCACAGATGCATCCTAAATCCTTCAAAAAGTGTACATTGCACACTATTTATATATTATATCTACAAAGAAAGTGCAAGCGCGTGTTTTCAGCTGATAAATCTTGTTAAAGGCATGATCATAGGCAACAGGCTAGAATGAAAATGTGAAAAGAACTTCAATTTATATGATGAAATGGTGTCATATGAAAACACAACACATCTTAATCAGATAATCAACTTTTCAATTTGTTTCTTTGTTGTTGTTGCTTTAATTCACGTTTGTCATGATTACAAACTGATTTTAGATGCTGTCCAGAAAGAAAACCCCAGAGAACAGTGTTGTTCATGTTATGTTTCTCTAAATGTTTTTCATAAATGATGCAAGAATAGCACACTGAATGTTCATCTCATCGGATTGGTGCAGGTTCTGCGGATCAGAGAAATAAAGGATTACAGTTAAATATTGACAGTGTGTTTTAAATATTTATTGGGGAAAGTTCTTTGATTTGTGTACGTGTATGACATACAGTTATATCGTCCATGTAGTAGCAGTGGCGCAGGTTGAGGTGGCCTACGAAGTTGCGGCTGTAGTACTGCGGATCACCGTGAGGTGTCGCCACACACACTGGACACACCTAGAGGGCGCAAAAGGACACACAACAATTCTTGAGCGTGTACCAGTCAGCACTGCTGATTCATTTCAAACTGAAGGTGTGTTTAAAATGCTTTCTCAAATTAGAATGCGGAGATATGAATGGAATTAAATTAAAGGAACTAGTTAATGTTTCAAATGAATGCGGTGCAAGTTCGATTCAACACATTGGACATTAGAACCACGAAACCTGACTGACCACACGTCTGCTGTCATTGGCGTGACGGTCATTGCAGTGATCGCGTAGATCGAGTTCATCCATTCCATTATCTTGGCAGTATGGACACACAAATGTCCTCACGGTTAAACTGAGAGAGAGAGAAAACAACAGAGAAATGAAATATCTACAAGTAAAATAGCCTACGTTTTTTTTTTAATTTATTTAATTATTATTTTTTTCATATAAATTTAGCAGACTTGAAGTATTATGCAATTATGAAATATATAATTAATTAATTTATTTATTTATTTACTTGCTTACTTATTTGCAACAATGCCATAGGCCTACTACAAGAACCGTTTTGGGTTCCTGAAGAACCCCTAGAAATTCAAATAATTTTATTAATCTGATTCTGAACCTTTTGTGCAATAGAAAGTTAAAGGTTCTTAATGGAACCAAAGATGCCAATAAAGAACTTTATTAACTAACCTTATTTATTTATTTATTTATTTATTTTTTTAGAGTATAGGCTATAATACAATGTTCGTTCATTTTTCATGCCAAAATGATCCTAAATAAATGCTTATCAATTTGAAATTACCCTATTTTTAGAATTATGTATAGCCTAATGGTGCATTATTTGGACAACATGTTTGCAGACAAGAAAAATCTGAAAAAAAAATTCATAAAATGAGCACCAACTTAACAAGAGGTATAGCAAACTCTAGCACATTAGTGGGGTGAGATATAAATAATAAATAAATACAAATAAAATTACGACATTAAAATAAATTGAATATTAAAAATGTATTAAAATAAGTAGATTAAAATAAACAATACAAATAGAAAGAAACACTTTTTGGGTAATTAACATATTTGGCATAAAAGAAATCCCCTCTGCTCTAGAATGTCATTGTATACGTAAGTTTAGGATTTGTTGAATTACTGGAATAGTCATCCCAGTAAGGCGTTCATTGGAAGGGGTTTTCCACATGCTTTGGCAGTGCAGTGTGTTTATGAAAAGAAGTGGATATACCGATGTCCTCACCTTTGAGGTTGAAGATTATTTTCCATTAGAGTGATCTCCGTTTGCCATGGCCTGTGAATGAAACAAAATATAAGTTAGCCAAGTCGATCAAACTTATTATCAATATTATCCTCTTGATTATTCACTTACCAATCATCAAGCATCGCCTGTAAATCTTCCCCGGGACCGGCAGCATAAGGCACCAGTGGGATGGGGTTTGGATGCACTGGGACAGGGTTTGGAAGCAGTGGGACAGGGTTTGAATTCAGTGGGACAGGGTTTGGCAGCAGTGGAGCCGGGGCAGGTCTTTGGGCGGCTTGCAAAACACCCCCTTGGGCAGCATTTAAGGTTGCTACATTTGCAGGTTGAACTCGAATCCGTGGCATTGGAACGGGTCGTGTGGCTGGACTTAAAAGAGGACGGGCTTGGTTTTGTGGGGCAGGTGCCATAGCCTGATTGGGCAGAATGACTTGAGCGCCAGTGTTTCTATGTTGTGTCTGTTGATCTTGAAGTCGGCTGATGAGACTGTTGGTTTAAAAGCATTGTAAATTCATTCAAGTTTGACAGAAAAGGCACTAAATGTTGAAATTTGCCCGAGACTTACGTATGTATGTTTGAGCCTTCACGTGCTCTTGAATTAAATACATCAAAATTCCCTGGCAGGATTTGGTGCAGATGCCTTCTAGGCTGCAAGAAAAATATTCTTAAGCATTCAGTCTTTAATGAACTTACAGAAAGATGGTATTTATCACAGGCCATATTACCAATGGATTATTTGGAGAAACATTGCTTCTGAATCTGCAGTGTGGGCAGTGAGTCCTGAATCGAAAAGATTGATTGAGGCATCTCTGGCAAAATCTACAGAGAAAGACAAACACTGTGTGAGAGAGTGTAAAATAATCAACTATCATCAGGAAGAAGAATAAAGTGGCTGTCAATAGAGGTAGCCTAGTCAACACGTCATGTGATGGAATTTCCCTTTAGAAAGACTTTCACTTTTGATAGCTCATGTTTATCAGAAATTATATTTATATGTGGAGGATATAATATAAATGTATAGCACATGAAAAAAGAGCAAATAACAAACAATTCCACCATAAACACTGTTTTTCAAATACAAATACAAATACGGTGTGTTTTTTTTTTTTTGGAGAAAATGTGATTAATTTAGTGAGTTCCATCCAAGACTTTTTTGTATAAAATTACAAAATATTTAGAATGTTAAGTTATGTTTAATACATGTCTTAAAAACTTACGAGATTGATCTAAATTTGTCTGTTTTAAGTGTCCACTCCACATGAAGGCACCAAAAGTATATAGCCTATTTGAAATATAAATCACACTTACACCTTTCCACAGCATGATGAAGGTTGAGAAGGATTACTTATTTTCTCTTTGCACACTGGACACTCTTCCTCTTCCTCTGAAGCTGACATGTCAGCTGTCCAGTTGTCAGCTATGCTGGCAGTTTAGTCTGTTGATATCTTTACTTTCAGATTGCAATTACTTAAGTACAGTCAACTTCCTTATTGCCTTAAAGAGGGAGTGTGCTCTGCAACGTCAGCTCACATTCTGTTTCATTGGTGATAAATATGAGATGGCCTGGAACTTGTCTTCTAAATAAAGTGACGTGACTCAGAGACCCTGAATGAGGCCATATCTTTTTTATGCAATTCAAAATCTGTTTATATAGGCTAATGGACATATTTGTATGAAAGCAACAAACTGATTATAATATGGGAGAAGTGAGTTTTGTTGAATACTTACATTGTGGTCTGGACATGCACTTTTTAAAATTTTATTATGCCTTATTATGCCTTTAAATAGGCACTTTTATGTTAAGAACCTTTAGTGATCAGAAGAACTTTAGAGATTTGTGAAGTGGAAAGATTCAATGGATGTGAAAGGTTCATTATGGAACCATCAGTGCAAAAAATAACCTTTATCACTGCTGACTAACCATCACAATGTCCTGGGACATAGGCTACTTTTATTTATACTGTCTGTCTGTCTATCCGTGTTTTCAGTACCTATCTGTCTGTCTAAAACGCAAAATCGTCAATGTAAAATTTACACCCATTAAATAAGATGTAGCCAATCAACAATCAACAATGATTATATGTTCAGGTTCGTTATGTCCACTAGTGACGTTTGTTTCTGACACAAAAGGTTATATCTTGTCATTTTGAATTTATATGACATCTGACTTTATTTCTAGCCGTTCCGAGTTTATAACTCGGATTTCTGAGAGAGAGAAAGAAAAAAAAACAAGTCAGAATTTTGATAAGTAAACTCGCAATTGCAAGCAAAAAGTCGTACCCTTTTTATTGTTTTATTCCGTGTAGGACAAGAGTTTCTCACTACTTTTAATGTTACACTCTTTTACACAAATGTTGTTTTTATTCAACTTGTATTACATTTCTGCCGGTCTGTCTTTGTCTATCAAAAATACAGAAAGTAAAAGTTTTTTTTTTTTTTTTTTTTTTTTTTATCGGTAACAGGGCTTTTATTATGGAAGAAGGAGAGCTTTTATTTTATTGCGGAAGTGAAATCACCTGACCACCGCTAAGCTTCTTGGGCAAATTCGATCAGCAGGCAGCAGTGGATTTCAACATGTCTGCCGTCGGCTGTCAGTAAAGGAGGTATTTGTTTTCAACAGCAGTCAACAACAGACCCGTGAGCTCGGTGAAGAACAGACGAGGGCCGCGCTCATGGCTCAGTGCGTGCAGTCAGTGCAGGAGTTCATCCAGGACTCGTTCGTGCCGATGGTGGCCGTCCTGTGCAGCGAAGATGCGGAGAGAGTGACCCGCAAAAACAACCTGACTTTCCCCGAGCTGCTGCGGCCTTTCTGCCGCCTGACGTCCGAGGGTAAGAACCCAGCTGAGCAGACAACCGCGGATCACACATCACAACTGCTTATCACTCGAGAAGACGGCTGTTATACATACACACTCACTGGCTGTGTGTTATACACACACATACTACACTTTGACAAAACCTAGTGAGCTGTCTGCCTATGCTAAATTGCCTAAAACTGACTAACGTTAGGTGCCATACTGCTATTAAAACTTAGTTATGCTTTGACAGGCAGCTCAGTAGAGTTTGTGCGACATGCCTACAATACTTTCCTCGGATAGCAGCTTACTAGGATTTGAGACACACTGTAAATGATGTCCAGGCAGGCTGCTCAGTAGGTTTTGAGACACACTGTAAATGATGTCCAGGCAGGCTGCTCAGTAGGTTTTGAGACACACGCCCTAAAATGCTGTTTAGATAGACAGCTCACTGGATTTTTATTCACACACCCCAAAATGCTGTCAAAATACTGCCACTATGCTGTCTAGGCTGGTTGTCAGCTCACTAGATTTTTAGGGCCCTATCTTTGTCTGGTGAGGCCCCTGGCCAGATGTCATTGGAGGTTCCCTAGCCTCTGTTGATCATAGTGGCAGACCTCGTACTGAAAAGGTCATATTTTGATTGATATTAATAACATTAAACATAGTTTTCTGTGCCCTATCTTGCATTTTATAATGCAGAGACTGGGCCCTATGGGCTGTTGTGTGTGTTTAGAAATTTGGAGCTTTCTGCGCCTTGAGTCGCTGGGACTTCACTGGTCATGATATGGCTGACATGATGATATGACTTAGTGTGATTATCAAATCAAAGGTTGCAATTTGATTATATATATATAGTCTGACTCTGACTGTTATGTGCATGTTTTAGAATAAAGCTCTATTACATCTCAGAGTGTTTTCAGCTCAGTTCACAGTAAATGCTGCTTCTCACCAACACAATTGCTGTATGTGCGCTGAGTTTAACGTGCATTTTGGGAACACAACGTTGAACGCAAGTTCACTTTAATTTCCAGCATTTCTGTGGACAGATTTTTACACATTTTTACATTTCAATAGTATTTCGGCAAAACAAAAACAAAGATTTGAAGTAGAATTTTACCCATAAATGTTATTAGCATTGCAGTGTAAAAGTGTAAAAAAAAAAAAAAAAACTTTTAGGATACAATTAATCAAATATATGTTTTTTTTATTTCACAGGTCAATTGTAATTTACAACAATAATATGTTTAGGTCTTAATTTTTATAATTAGATTTTAAAATTTAATATATATTTATATATATAAATAATAATATTAATAATAAAATCAAAACACTTACTAACAGAATATTTTTTTATCTGTTTATTTGCATGTCATGCTCCTGGTTAATGTTGTTCACGTGTAAATCTGTTGTTAAAATATTGAAATATTAATTTGACATCTCAGTGGATACTTCAAGTAAACATTTTACATCTAGAGGTTCAGCTGAACCCCTGCGCTAGATGTCCTTTGTGTTTCCTTTGTAAGTATAATCCAGCCCTGAGTCAAATGACAGGAAGGGTCATGTCTCACAACCCGAAATCGGATCTGATTTCCGCTCACCTGAGCGTTTTGTGACCAGAGACTCAGACAGACACAGCACAGATCAGATTCCTCTGTTGGTGAGGGTAAGATAACCACTGAAATACAGGTCTGTGTTGGGCCTGTGCTCTTAATCACCAGCCTATCTCTAGTAAAGTATATGGGATAATCCTAAAGAGGCAGGCAATCAGATCAACTGGCTCAACTTATGAAGACTGTGGTTGTTTACATTAGCATACTGGTCTGTGATAGTAATGTTGCCATTAAATCGCAATGCAATACTGATATAAGTTGCCGCTTAAAAGTTTGGGGTCAGGAAGATTTTTTTTTTTTTTTGCTTATAAAGGCCGTATTTATTTGATCAAAATACAGGGAAACTGTAAAATTGTGAAATAATTTAATAATAATAAAATAAAATGTAATAATCTCATTTAAATTTTTTATTATTATTAAAATATTTCACAATTTTAGAATCAATATGTAATTTATAAATCGGATTTCGGTACTTGATTTGACTCCGCTCCAGGTCGTGGCTAACAACACCCCTTGTTCAAGATTCACTGTCAGTGTCGCATGATCCTTCAGAAATCATTCTAATATGCCAATTTGATGCTCAAAAAACTTTCTTATCAACGTTATTATCAATGTTGAAAACAATTGTGCTGCTTAATTTTTTTGTGGCAACCATCATACATTCTTTCCAGGATTAATCAATAGAAAGTTCAAAATAATATTCGTTTGACATATTATACATGTCTTTACTGTCACTTTTGATCAATTTAATACATCCTTGCTGAATAAAATTATCAGTTACATTATTTCTTAAAAAAAAAAATAGTGTCAACTTGACAACAGATGCCATTTTTGATGGTTTATTAGAAAATTGTTACAAAACAAATATTCCTATTAGCCCAAGGATTAGAAACAAAAAGTTCAGAAAATATATATTTGTGATCTTTGGCCTTCTTTTCAAATGTAAACCTGATTAAGACAAAATTAACTGAGTCACCGCAGTCGACACTGGACACATGACGACCCCTCAGAAGAACACATGATGGGCAATAAAAAAGATTTGTGGAATGGAAGGGGTGTTTTCTGAAAGTTAACTGCAACAAATTCTTTGATTTTTATGGAAAATTTTTGGAACAAAATAACGTTTACTAGCTGGTTATCAGCATTTACTCTGAAACAATTGAAAGGGACTCTGTGCACTGTTTCTTATTTCATTCGTTTTTAGTTTCTGGTCATTGAACCGCTTTTAAATCCCTGTCTGAGCTACGATATAACACACAGAATATCGGACATTCAGGAATCGTGGGAAAATATGGCACATGTTTTGTTGTAGCTCATAGTCAGTCATCATTGCTCTGATTCACTTGTTGTCTGTTCTCTTATGAGATAACTCTTTCAGACACCAAGAATTCAGTGTGTTGTGTTTTTCTGAGAAGTTATATTAACACAGGGTGACCCAAATGAACACAGTGCTCTCTCTGTGTGCGCATGTGTGTGTGTGTATGTTTTGTCTTTCGGTAATGTGATTGGATTTATTCAGGAATGCCTTGGCTGCAGAGGAGCAAAGTCTCATCTTTATTCTGCATGTTATGCTTATCATATGAATTGTGGAGTGAGAAAACACAGGCGCATTATGGGAAAGTGCTCAGAAGAGGGTGTGAACGTCAGGGGGTGGCAACATATTTGAACAGGGAAGGTTGGATGGAGGGTTAAGGTGAGGTCTAGAGGGCAGAAACCCAGCTGTGTTGTGCTATTCTTTGACTATTTTTCGTGAAATTGACAGGAATCCATTATGCACTGTAAAATAAGGAAATAATACATCCTAAATACAAGAACGCTGGCTACTGCAGTTGAACTTTCCTATTGGATGCTAGCGGTTCTTCGTGCCGTACGTACGTAGGTTTCAGCTCACCACGTTCTTGGTACGAGCTACGCCCTTGGGAGTATAAAAACCATCTTGTTTCGTCAAAACCACTGTAGCGAGTCAGGAGTTGGAATTGCGAATATTGAAAACGTTCATGCAGGATAGAGTGTTTTAGCATCTATTTCGTCCTCTCTATCTCCGCTGGGGTCTGCCCACTTTTTCAGCATTTTTCAAATATTGGCAGTAGGTGAAGTCAGGCTCTGACCAGGGGTTTAGTTACCCTTTAAGCAGCACAACGGTTTTCAACATTAATAGGAATAAATGTTTCTTGCGCAACATATCACCATATTGGAATGATTGTGTAATGATGCTGAAAATTCAGCTTTGCATCACAGGAATAAATTGCATTAAAATATTAAAATAGGACAGTTATTTCATGCATTTTTTTGATTATGATCTTGTGGTCCAGGGACAACCAATTTTGGGTTCTGCTGGACACTGTAAGTTGTCTTGGATAAAAGCTTCAGCTACGAGAAAATTAGCAGTACTGTTATGAATTTGGCATCAGCTAGTTCGACTGACAAACTTCCTCCTCCTTCCCATTTTGCCCCTGTTACCGAACTGTAGGTCATCTGCGTGACCCCAACAACCAGGTGGTTGTGGTGAAGGGTCTCCGGATCAGCGTGACTGGGATCAACACACGTCCTCCACAGACCCCAGAGCTGCAAAGGGTCCTCAGCCAGGCGGTTTCTGTCTGCCAGCCTCCTGAAGGCTCGCCTGCCAACGTCATCTCGGCTGGAGACTACGACCTCAACATAAGTGGTAAGTGCTTGTGGAGAGTTTTCTGTTCATGGTGGGGAAATCCATTGAGGAGCTGATTCTGTTATTGCCACATGTTTAAAGGAGGAAAGTGGAAAGGCCTAAAGTGAACAGAAAGAGGAACTGACCAATTGTTTCCTAATGCAACATATTTACAGTTCTATATGTGGCTATGTGTTGCATTTTTCAGTAGCGATAAATGAATCTGGGCAATATACACTCTCCTAAAGGATTATTAGGAACACCTGTTCAATTTCTCATTAATGCAATTATCTAATCAACCAATCACATGGCAGTTGCTTCAATGCATTTAGGGGTGTGGTCCTGGTCAAGACAATCTCCTGAACTCAAAACTGAATGTCAGAAAGGGAAAGAAAGGTAATTTAAGCAATTTTGAGCGTTGCATGGTTGTTGGTGCCAGACGGGCTGGTCTGAGTATTTCACAATCTGCTCAGTTTCTGGGATTTTCACACACAACCATTTCTAGGGTTTACAAAGAATGGTGTGAAAAGGGAAAGACATCCAGTATGCGGCAGTCCTGTGGGCGAAAATGCCTTGTTGATGCTAGAGGTCAGAGGAGAATGGGCCGACTGATTCAAGCTGATAGAAGAGCAGCTTTGACTGAAATAACCACTCGTTACAACCGAGGTATGCAGAAAAGCAGTTGTGAAGCCACAACACACACAAACTTGAGGCAGATGGGCCACAACAGCAGAAGACCCCACCGAGTACCTCACACCTCCACTACAAATAGGAAAAAGAGGCTGCAATTTGCAAGAGCTCACCAAAATTGGACAGTTGAAGACTGGAAAAATGTTGCCTGGTCTGATGAGTCTCGATTTCTGTTGAGACATTCAGTTGGTAGAGGCAGAATTTGGCGTAAACAGAATGAGAACATGGATCCATCATGCCTTGTTACCACTGTGCAGGCTGGTGGTGGTGGTGGATGTTTTCTTGGCACACTTTTCTTGGCACACTCAACCCAATAGAGCATCTTTTTGGGATGTGGTGGAACAGGAACTTCATCCCCTGGATGTGCATCCCACAAATCTCCATCAACTGCAAGATGCTATCGTATCAAGATGGGCCAACATTTCTAAAGAATGCTTTTAGCACCTTGTTGAATCAATGCCACGTACAATTAAGGCAGTTCTGAAGGCGAAAGGGGGTCAAACACGGTTTAGTATGGTGTTCCTAATAATCCTTTAGCTGAGTGTAAGCAAGCATTTATATCTCAATATGCTTCGTTTCGGTTGATAGCAATGTATATCACAATATACACGATAATTATTGGAAACTAGAGATGTCATGACTAATTGCCATAATGTTAAACTAAAAAAAAAATTTAACTGACGAGTCTAAGAAAATTGCCTGCTTAAAGGGATACTCCAATTTTTTTGGAAATAGGCTCCCCCAGAGTTAAAACAGCTGAGTTTTACCGTTTTCGGATGTATTCATTCGATTTTCTGATATTTAGAAGAATATCAGTAACCAGACAGTTTCTGGTCTATTTTCACTTGGAGTGAAAACTGCCTATTTTTCATCTGTAACATTAGCACAACTCTAATTTGAAAGTAAATTTGACATTTTCAGTATCATCTAGAACCTTTATTGTTTGTCAAAGTAATGGTAGATATCAAAAATTTAGATTTAGATTAAATTTAGATTTTATTGTATACATATTTTATACCATTTAAATAATTATGAACACTGTAGTGAAAGGGCTTTATAAATAAATAAATACTATACTGTTTTATCAATGTCTGTTCAGCATGTTTTTCCCCCAATGTAACTAACATGTTTTGCACATTTATACTGATTTATTGTTTTTTTTTTTTTTTTACAGATATTTCTAAATTTTCAAAATGAGTTACACAGAAAAATGTTATGACTTCTAAATGAAAAGATAAGCTAAGTAAATCAAAATCTGCAGAGGGTATTTAAACATTTGAGGAGAGGAATATGTATATTATGAGCAGTTTCGTGATTTTTAAACTAAAAAAAAAAATATATAGAATTCGTTTTATAGTAGTCTTTCATATCAGCACCTGATGAGGGCACTAGCGGAAGGAAAAGAGTGAGAATTCCCTTGAGGAAAAGAGTGAGAATCCAATGTCATAATTGTCCATGAAATTAAAGGTTTTGGTTTGCATTACAAATTTATGATTTATCGTTTCTGATCTTGTTTTTAATTTTTTCACCCCCCTCCCCCCAACACTTCTCTTGTGGATTCATTCTTGGTAAGAGCTCTTACGTCATACACATGCTTTCCTTTAGTGTGTGTATGCCAGGTCTCACACACATGTGTGCTGTGCTATGCTGTTAACCCTTTAAACAATGAGTGTGATGTGTTTGGTTCCCTCTTAGATCATAGGCTGCCAGTAGAGCCTGTTCCCCCACGTAGCCCCTCTGCTACACCAATTACTTAGGTGTGCATAAAGCCCGACAAACCCCTGCCCTGACACTAACACACCAAACTACACCAGCCGCATCCTCCTTTCAACTGAATAAGCGTTGATGAATGCATTTTTGGTTTTGGATGCGTTACGCTTTTGTGGTTCCTGTCAGTGAGCTTTAACCAGACTGCCTGTCTCTTCTCCTCTCAGACCGCACGGTCAAAGCGAGCGTTCCCTGGTACTCTGACTGGAAAGAAACACTCACCCAACTGAGTTCGTCCAAGTACTACACAGGTATTCCCGTCCTTCCCGTGCTGGGAGTGCGTGAGAGGGCTTTCCTCAGACGCCTTCTCCCAAATCACTTCCTGGCCTCGCTCGCTCCGTAGCACACCTGCCGCTAAATCTCTTTTCCTCTTTCCTTTTTCTCAGGATGTTGGTGGTGGTCCTATAGCTTCCTGTGTGTGTTTGAGATAGATCCAAGGGAAATGACTCATTGTGCTGAAACTGTCATATAATGGTTTAGAGATTTCTTCATTATATGTGTTCCAGTTGAGACTCAGACGATATTTACCGATTGTTTCGACCGTCTTTTAAAAAAAAAGTTTTCAGCTCAGTGAGTCATTTTATCTGTCTCACTTTCTAGTCTAGTGTCTCCTCCTCTCTGTAGATCCACTGTTCCTGTGAAGTAGAGATTGACTTTACATGCACTTTTTAAAAATCAGTTTGAAATATTGGTTTCTTTCTTGTTATACACTGTAAGAAATATCCTGTTAAATTTACTGTAAAATACTGGCAGCTGTGGTTGCTGGAAAATGACAATGTTTCAGGTATTACAAGATGGCATATTGATGCCTGTACTGTATATTAAACAACTTCTATACTATGACACTTGTAACTTGTAAGAAGAAAAACATGTAAACATTTGAAAGGGGCTGTTATTATGGCAGCAATCACATACATTACAAAATAAACCAAGCAGTTTTGTGTCTACCTCATGTAAATAAGAGACCATATTAACTTGCTAATTTTCACATTTTTAAAATGAAATAAATTCACATTTTGATATAAAATACGATACAGACAATCATTTTAACTAGTGCGTATATCTTCAGATTTTGAAACAGGAGATTTAAATAATCAAACAATAAATAGGATGTTTTCCTATTATTAAATTAAATTTATTGAATTTATTCATATTATTACAAGCATATGACATTTACAGCAGACAATCATGCGACTGACCACATAAGCAGTGCTCTCCCGGGTTCATAGGATAGCAAAACTCGCTCCTCCACCGCAAATAAATAACCATCCGAATGCATGAGTTTTATTTGTGAGGTGCCGTGCAAATTAATTTTACAGACGTGTCACGTGAGAAACAATTTTCCGAATAGGGCTAAAGACGGTCTCAAAAACGTGGTTTGAAATTGCTGGTGTTTCTGAGACCTTGCAACCAATCAGGACAACGTGTGATCGTCAACGAGTGGATCTCTGAGCTGGTGTGAGTGAAGACTTTGAAAATCTTTTCTTTGTACTTTTGTCAGTTAAATAAAGGTTAAAAAGAATTAACAATCACAAATTCTTGATTTTATTGCATTTTACTAAATGTCACAACATTTCTGGATTTGGGGTTGTATGTAAAAAAAATCATGATTTTTTATCATAACTTTTTTTTTTTTTTTGTCATATCAACTTAGATAATTTATGTGGTTCAGATCAAATCAATCTCCTTTATTGGATTAACTCAATTTTTCAATTTCAATAAACTTAAAGTTTTAAGGCATCCAGGTTACTTCATTTTTTAAGTTAAACCAACAAAAAATTTTACAGTGTAGTTTTTACTTTCAAAAAACACATTTGACAGTATTTTACAGTGTAATTTCATATGATGTAATGTTAAAACATTTTCATTGTATATGGCAAGGTCACCTTGCAGTTAACAGGTTTTTACTCTTGCTGTATATATACTTGTTGTACATATAACAGATATTTGTACATTCTATCAATACACTAATGCTCCCAAAGAAGTAAAAAGTTAGCTGAATATTACGTATTTAAACTTTTGGATTTAGAATATGCAAAACACATTTTCAAAAATCCTTGTGGTTTTTCTGAACTTAGTAAGAAGCTTATATGATAGACTTGTTTAATGTCATGTTCATAAAACACCAGGAGATATACTCAATTTATATTTTTCTTTATGGAAATTACTTATAATATTTGTAATTATGATTAGCCTTTATCGTTACATTAACACATTTTCTTCTTAGCTGGAGGCTTCAATGGGATACACAGCATTACTGCAGGGGGTGTGCTAATTATAGTTTGAAAACCAATTAAAATGTTCATTAGGCAAAAATACATTTTACCACAGCTAAAGTTCAGCTTAATGTTTAATTGTCCAGGCCATAATTTAACTGTCGGTTTTACACAGTACGCAACAGGGGGTCCCTATAAAACCATCAGGGGGTCCATGTACTGATAGAAGTTAAAAGCTCCCGTTTTAAAACACACACACACACACACATATATACAGGTAAATTAGTTCTTCTCACTAGAAAGTTGCCATTGTAATAATCAGAGCTACACTGCAAACGGGATGTGCTTCATTGATTATGATGTGCTAGATATGGTTTGTTGTTTTGTAGTGTCAACATGGTGTTTCAGCTCTACCCTCGCTGTAAAGATTCAGATAAAGAATTGATCTTGAGGCTGCCAGAGTGGAGTGCATCATGCCGTCTGCTTATTGTCATGAATGATTCAGAGAGGACCATTGATTGAGACGAAATGTCAAGGAACTGAACTAATGAATGTGGAGCATACAAATCAGTCCATCCTCATCTTCCCTCATTGCTGGTTATAAACTAAAAGGGGGAAATTGATCATGAATGCTGATGTTTGCATTAAAAACAACCCGCTTTTCTTTAAGCAAAATTAGGTTGAATCTTAATTGTATCATTAAGGGTTTCAAAGTTATGTTAGATTTAAGATCCCGATTTAAGGTATGGTCATATTTTCCGTCTTTTGGTGAATTATTATTATTATTTTTATTTTTTTTTTCTGTGGGCGAAATCAAGTAATTTGAGTAGGAATACTCAAGATGAAATATTTCCCCTTACAGATTTCCCAGTGGCTTTATGTTGACCAACAGAAAGCTGCTTGGTTTAACTTCTGTGTGAACTGGGCTTCAGACATCGTTACACTATTGACAATATAAACAATAGACCTTTTTTGCCCACAAAATTTAACTGAAATTTTGGTAATGTGACGGGACCTTTATGCCTCAAAAAGCTGAATTTACATTTTAACAAATTATTGTAAAATGATTAGGTTGATTTCGATCTATTATTTTGCTGTAAAAGACTCTTAAAATCTGATCTGTTAAGCTTCTATTGAATATCAAATGTCATTTTTTTCCCCCCTATTCGTCCTGCCTTTCATTATGTGCTTCTCTCCTCTTCCTCCTGGAGGGTTGGTCATGTGGCCTCTATTAATCTTGTTTCTGAAACAAGATAATATTTTTTGTGCGTGTGTTTATCTTACAGCCACAACACCATGGTTTGAGGCTTACCGCGAGAACTTCCTGCAGTCCATGCCGGCATCTGAGCACGAGTTCCTTAGCCACTATCTGGCCTGTATCCTTTAAAACACAGATAAACAACTTCAACTGCCCCTCTCTTAATAACTCGACCTTGCTTCTCTTTTTTTTTTTACGCTTGTATTCTTTCTTTATCACAAGGGATGCACCGAAATTTTGAATGTATAAAGCTTCTGTTTCTGCTGAGAATGCTATAAAATGTAAATGTATTTGTTTCTAAAATACATTATTTTAATTTATTTATAAATGTTATCTAAATATAAACAACGCATTCTCATCCCAGGGCATCATATAGGTGACGTTTTTGAAATTGTGTCTAAATCCGACGACACTCTTCGGTTATTGGTAGGTTTAGGTCTGGGGTAGTGTTAGGGTTAGACCACTAGGAGGCGCCTTCTGACCCATATATATCTGCGTCTCATATTGACGCTAAAGGGTGCCATGTGCGTCGGATGTAGACGCAATTTCAAAGCGTCACTTATATGACGCCTTGGGATGAGAACGGGCTGATGTAAATTATAGTTATGGATGTCCATTGATGCAAAAAAGGGTGTATATATATATATACACTTCCGTTCAAAAGTCTAGAATAACTTAGAAATAGTAATATTGTGAAATATTATTACAATTTACATCATTCTATGCTTGCTTGCCCAGTCTATCCAGATATTTTATTGAGTTGGTTTCGGGCTAGAATATATATTTTGTCACTCTTGTAAATAGCATTCTCTTCTCCTCCTCTTTTTTTTTTTTTTTGGTTGTATAACTTTTTTTCCCTCTCAGTCTCTGTTTTGCTCTTCCCTCCATCTGTATTGTGAGAGATCTCCTGAACTCGACTGCAGGTATGTTGGTGGTGTCGTCCCGTGAGGCGGTGCCGACGGAGCAGTTCCTCAAGCTGTCCCAGGAACAGCACAGAATCCAGCACAGTGGAGAATACACCCACCCCAAATGGTTCATCCCCAACACGCTCAAATATTACGTGCTGCTTCACGATATCAGTGACGGAGACGAGCAGAGGTTTGTGTGTGTGTGTGTACATCAGTCTCAAGTGTTCTCCTTGTACAGGGGTCGAAATGAACTTTTTTACTTACAACTTCAAAAAGTTAGGAGCACCACCAAAACTAAAATGTTTATATAAATTCTTTCCCACAAACTTGTCTCAGCATGTCTTGTGCTTGGCACTCTCCCTGTGCTTAAAGGGATACTCCACTTTTTTGGGAAATACGCTCATTTTACAACTCCCCCAGAGTTAAACTGTTGAGTTTTACCTTTTTTGAATCCATTCAGCCGATCTCCGGTTCTGGCGGCACCACTTTTAGCATAGCTTAGCATACATCATTGAAGTGCACAAGACCATTAGCATTTCTAAAAAAAAAAATTCGATATTTTTCCTATTTAAAACTTGACTCTTCTATAGTTACATCGTGCACTAAGACAGACGGAAAATGTAGAGTTGCGATTTTCTAGGCTAATATGACTAGGAACTATAGTCTCATTCCTGCGTAATAATCAGGAATGCGCGATGTTATGACGCAGCGCCTGAAAATAGTCCCCAGCTTACAACGTGACCGGGACTAAGTTTGTGTTGTCATAACACTATAGAATTACAAACAGTAATAATATACAAAAATACTGCATGTTTTATTTTTTATTTTTATTTTTTTTTATTGGAACAAAGAACACAAAGTTATCATGGATGCTACAATATCAGACAGTATAACAAAATAAATCCAACATCTTGATACAGAATATCACACTTTCTTCAATGGTTTACATACATCATCCATTTTTCCCAAAGCTTGTTACATTTGTCAAATTTGAGCCTTGACATAAATGTAAGTCTCTCCATACTGTATATTTCACTTCTGATCCCTAGCCATCGTTCCGTAGTTGGAGAGTCCAACCATTTTCGGGTTGTTGCTTTACAATATTTTTAATAAATATTTATCCTTGTCTAAAACATTTCCTGGTATTTTACCTAAATACGTAGTATTGAACAAAAAATCCATCTCTACTCTTATAATTTTCCCAATCTCTGCCACTACTTCTTGGCAAAATGATTTTAATTAGACAGATTTTTCAATGAATTAGTTGGAGAGAATTCCATTTCTATTCCAATTCTCAGTGGCGAAACCAGACATCACAGTCTTCCTGGGTGAGGGGTTGTGAAGATTAAGTGGAACAGTGGTGTGTTTGATCTGTCCAGTCGTTACATTTGACACGAGGGCGATTAAAAAAATATGCACTGAAATACACTAACATTCAAATAATTGGGGTTTTCTTGCTATAGGCAGTTTTTTTTTTTTAATTTAATATGGTGCTAAATTAGATTCTGTTTTAATTATCTAAGCTAGAAGTCAAAGGAAACAGGAAAATAGATCTACTTGCATGACTGTGTTCACTCACAATTCATCATTTATCTCTGTTACTGAAATCCGTTTATTAATTAAACTGCTTCTAGCTGAATTGGGCTCAGATTTAAAAAATAAAATAAAATGCCCAGTGGCGAGGGACTCATAAATGCCCTTTATTCAATATGCCGTTCAAAGCCTCTGGTATTCTGATTCTGCAATTAAACGAAAAGAGTTGATTAACACTGGAAACATGTATCCAACCCTGCCTCGGGAATTAAAACGAAAGTGCTGTCAGGAGAGAACATTTCTGCTTTTCTTTTGTAATTGTGTACATTTAATTAAAGGAATAAATCGCAAACTGCATTCGCAATGTGCTTTTCTTTGAATATTTATTTCTGACATCAGTTGAGCGACTGGCATGCTTGCTTTCCTTTCCACTTACTGCATGTAGATAAGTTGCCAGTCACCCTAATCGTGCGCTGTCTGCAGCCTCAAGGTCTGATGAATAGAAGATAACTTGACTGTGTGGAGAAGGATTAGGCTGTCATATAGATTTATGATGGTCTAGAAGAACTATTAATGTCTATCTCTGTGTCTCTCAGGGCGGACTCAGTGTACGAGGATATGAAACAACGGTATGGTACTCAGGGCTGCTATCTGCTCAAGATAAACTCCCGGAGCGGTAGCACTGGTGCGGACGAACAGATGCCGGACCCCTGGAGTCAGTACTTGCACAAGACCAGCGTACACAACCCTGTGAGTCCCACAACCTCACTGGAGGCAATGAACATGCAACTAACTAGGCCTGTCACTTTACATTTCAAAATCGATCGCACGATCGAAACACGAAAATAGGAAAATCGATTTTAACGACCTTCTCTCGGAGCTCGTCACCATGTGCCTGCGTCACACAGCTACTGCAGGCTCTGACAAACATAACAGCAAATTGTAGTTCTCCATAATGTGTCTCTTTTTACAACAAAAATGTGAATTCTGCCGGACCCGGTATTCAGACAGCCTCATGAATTAAGATACAGATTTGGGCTACGGGCAACAATCATTCTAGTAGGCGAAATTTGTTTGACGTTTCTAATCGAAAACACAGCCATGTTGAAGCCTGCAGGAATGTTTTTCATTGATGTTATGGCAGTCCACTCTGCTTATTGTTTTTCGAAAATGTTGTTGCACTCCTGTTTTTCTTTGTGCACAAAACTTCACGCCAACAAATCATCAGAAGTATTGTTGGCTTTTTGCGCGTATCAAGTGCCCTGTTTACGTTCGTCCTAATGCCTGTTAGTTGTCTGTGGATTTGCCAGTATTTGGCGTTGTAAATGGAAACATCTTTAGATCAATTTTACAATTGATTTAATTAACTTTTATGTCTCAAAAATCAGGATTTGTTTCACAAAAGTGACATCCCTACAACTAATAAACTTCTGAGCCCGTATTCATAAAGAATCTTAGTGCAAAGAGTCGCTCCTAGTGACAAAACTCTAAGAAAATTGTTAGAAATGTGGGCGTTTACTCTTAAAAAAATCCTAGTAAAGAAAAAAGTAATTCAGAAAGTATCTTAACCCTTAAAAGAGGTCTTAAGGTCAAAATTGTTATGAGTACGAATGAGGACTTTTAAGAGGCTTAAATAATAAAACATAATAATGTACACTATTTATAGTGTTCTTCCACCATGGTCCTTAAAATGAGTAATTGAATGTTATGAATTTATATTTATGATTGAATTATAATAATTATTTTTTTATAATTAAACATTTTGTTGAAGTAGTACATTTCAATCATTTCAAAATACATTCCCATGACTTTTTTAACCAGTTGTTTTTAAATGATTTTTATTTTATTTTAAAATGATTTATGTATTTGAATTCTATATTTTAATAATGATTTAATTGCCTTTCATCCATTTTTATTAAATCCTGCTATAATATAATACTTTAATTTGCAATCATTTCCTCTAAAGAAAGCCATTTTTTATTTTTATTTTTTTTATACATTTGTCTGAAAGCAGTGTGGTGAACAATTGGTAAATCTAACATCAATTTTGATTGCGATTTGCAATTTTGATTTGATTGTTCTTAGTGAAATTTGTTGCTCTTTTGGAATTACTGTTGTGTGACTATGTTGGATTTGAAAAAAGAAATTTGTTCTGCCAAATTAAATGTTTAATAGGAGCTATATGAAGAATGTGCAGTGAATAATGCGGTTGAAAACAACATCGGTGCAGAGGAAGATGGTCTTGATCCTTCGGTTAGAGGTTAGTCCATTCCAAATGAATCCCATTACCAGGGATTTTGATTATAAACCTCTTATTGATGAGAAATGTTGGTCAGATGTAAATTAGATGTTCCACTCATGTTTGCAGACACAGACAGCATCTCAGAGTCTCATCCTCTGCAGCTGGACCAGCCCACTGATGCCGTTTACCCTAGCAACAACCCTGTAAACAGTGTGGATGTGACGAAGGCCAGCTTGACCTCTCACTCCACCCCGACCCCTCGTGGAACCTGCCTGACCCTCAATGACCACGACCACATCCGGCAGTTTATCCAGGAGTTCACTTTCAGAGGATTACTGCCTCACATCGAGAAAAACATACGGCAACTGAATGACCAGGTACATAAACACACACAATTTAAAGCCACAATATGTATTTTTTCTGCTTTAAAAATAGCAAAAATAACTGTATCTATGTTATATATTTCTATTAGATGTGTACTTGCATTATCACGACAGTTTCCACCAACTTTAAAATACGGAGAAATTTATAGTTTAATTCGAAGACACAGGACGTTCTTGAGCATCAAATCTTGAAACATTTATTTTTATTATTGTTATCAATGTTCAAAGGAGTCCTATGATCTTTCATGAATAGAAATTTGGGGGAAAAAACATGTATTTATTTGAAATAAGAGTCTTTTTTAACATTATAAATGTTTTTACTGAGACCCAAAATTAACTTCTGATAGTATATTTTCTTGACAAAATAATAGAATATTTAAAAATTGTATTATGTTACATTTTATTTATGATTAATTTGTAAATTGTTTATTTATTGCTATTCAGGTTTATTTTTCTTTTTTGTCATACAAAAAAAATCTGATCTGATCAAATTTACAGAGCAAAGAAATAAAAATAAAAAGGAAACGAGAAGCTTAACCACTAAATTGTACAGTACATATTTATTTTATAATTCCTTATCCATTAAAATCACTTAAAAAATCATGTTTTATTGGCTCCAGCATCCTATATATATATTTTCTTTTACCTTCTAACATTATACCTTTTATAATTCATTTATAATTCATTCTTGTTGGCTGTATAGTATTATTACATTGTTTTTTTTTTGTTTTTTAAATATGCATAACTTGGCTGCATTCTTACATTAATAAAGAAGTTTTTATATTTTCAAAATAAATCCAATAGGCTTAAATTACCCATGAGTGCAAGCCTAGGATCTGTTGATATTTATACATTTTGACAGTAATGCAAATATGCTGTTCCAATCTTATAAAAAAAAAAAATATTTTTGAAAGTTCTGCACAGTTTTTAAAGCTTTCCTTTCATCTTGCCTTCATTTTGCTTTATTTCCCATTCTAGCTTGTCTCGAGAAAAGGTCTGAGCCGATCTCTTTTCTCCGCCACTAAGAAGTTGTTTGGTGGAGGGAAGGTCCCAGAGAAGAGTATTGCTGAGCTAAAGAACACTGCAGGGCTGCTGTAAGCGACCTGAAGTACCAATTTAAACCTGTTTGTTGTTCTTTCATACATCTCATCTGATCATTGCCCCTTGTGATATCAGCTATCCGTCAGAGGCTCCAGAGCTTCAGATCAGGAAGATGGCCGACCTCTGCTTCTTAGTTCAACATTATGAGCTGGCATACAACTGCTACCACACTGCCAAGAAGGACTTCCTCTCCGACCAGGCCATGCTGTATGCCGCGGGATCGCTGGTGAGACGCACACCATGCTGCTGCTTGAGAAAAGCTCCACAGATAGGGACACTGGCATTGTTTCTGTGGTTATAAAGAGTAATACTGTCTGAACATGCCTCAGAGTGATTGCCTGGTGTCTCTCTCTTTACAGGAGATGGCTGCTGTCGCTGCATTTCTGCAGAGCGGGGCACCGAGGCCGTACCCTGCACACTACATGGACACGGCCATTCAGACCTACAGAGACGTGTGCAAGTAAGAAAATACTTTATACATTATACATACTTTTCACAATACATTAATGTGTCAGTGGGAAATATCAGTTTACATTTCCAAACATTCTTTTTGCAATTAATTGTAATAATCCATTGAGATTTTTGTATTTGGAGTATGATAACAGCCAGTATGATCCACACAGAGATCTGATCTCACCATCATCGACTCTGTTTGTGATTACTCTGAGACAGACTAAATCAAGAACTGTGTCAACATCTCTCCAGGACACTTGAAGAAACCTACCAGAAAAAAAAACTATGCGCAAGTGTACTGAGGACAAAATTGGTTTTAAATGGAAAGGGTGCTCACACCAAATATTGATTTGATTTAGGTAATAGAAGTTAATTGATATACAGTATAAAGTCAATTTATGACATTATTTTTGAAAGCATCCTCACTTTACAGCATTTTTACACAAGTGCCTAAAACTTTCACTGTACTGTAGCTTTGCAGGTAGGTTTCTTCAAGCGTCTTGGAGACATTGGGACGTTCCATAAAATGATGTTTTGAAATATTAAATCTGTAGATGAGAATTTTGCGCTGACTAATGTTACACTTAGGGCGTTTTCACACCTCTTGTTTTCTTATTTGGCCAGACGTGTTTGTGGCTTTTAAAATATATTTTAACATTTTAACGGGATAGTTTACCCCAAAATTAAAATGATTTATTTTTATTAAATCATTTTCTCTCAGACGAGTACAATCATTTATTTAAAAAATTCAAGCTTTATAAATGGTGCTCACGGTTTTGAAGCCCAAAAAAGTGCATCCATCCATCATAAAAGTATCATACGACTCCATGGGTTTAATAAAGGCCTTGTGAAGCGATGGGTTTTAGTAAGAAAATATTAGTTTTTAAATTTTATAAACTATAATAACCAGCTTCCGGTAAACATCCGTGTGCAAGTCGACTTTCGGCAGCTGTGCGACGTTGACGGTTTGAGGAGTCGTGTTTTCCGAAGCTCGTGATAGTTATTTCCTACTAAAGCAAAATATTCTCCTATTTGTGCAAAATCCAACAGTGTTGGAAAGGCAAAAGTCGGTTTGCTGATGAAACAACGTTGTTTCTAAAAAATGAACATCAAATTCCACTTGCCTTACATTCTGTCAACCATTTTTCTAAAGCTTCGGGGCTACATTTCAACCAAAATAAAGCGACATATTATCATTACATGAGTTTCCTTTGCAGTCATTATTTAATATACAAATTCACAGATTTGATTATGTAACTTGTTTGTTTATCTGAAGTGGAAGCATTAAAAAAAATCGACTCAGCAGAACCTCTGACGCAACACATGACACAATGATGGACGTGGAAATGCAGAGTATAGAGCAAAACAAAACACCAGTCATGAATTAGAGGTCTAAAACGAGAATTTAAAAAAAAGGAAATGTCGCAGGATTTTATAAGAGAAGAGGAGCTTGAGTTTGTTGCCCTGGCCTATTTGTTTGAACTGCGAGTGACGTCTATTCTCACCTACTCCTACATCCTATGTCATCCTATGTAGTGTAGAGGTTACACGTCCGCCATAAGTTGACTTGCATACAGATTTTTGTCAGAAGCTGGTTATCATTGTTTATTTATTTCTTTTTTATATATCTTCATATACACTTAGTAAATCATGGGATAATTTTCAGTTTGGGGTGAACTATCCCTTTAATGTTTTTATTAGTATTTTAAATGAAATAAAAATAAACTGTTGCTTCTGTTTTTAGGCCAGACAGTATATGCTGATTTAACACTTGAGCACTTGATGAAAGAATCTTTTATTCTGGAAACGTGTTGCATGTATAAAATATATGTGTAAGACATTGTTTTTTGTGCTTGTGTCACAGAAACATGCTTTTGGCTGAGCGGTGTTGTCTTTTAAGTGCTGAGATTTTGAAGAGTCAAACCAAATACTCTGATGCTGCCACACTTCTGATCAAGATGACCAGTGAGGTGAGCTCAAGTCACCGTTGACACATCTGAAGACTGTACCAAATATTTAGTCATTTCTTCACCATTATCACCCAGTAATCAGGCAACAGGGATCGTACAAGGTGCTTAAATGGATTGACGTGCTTGAATTTGACTTGTTGAAATGAATCTGAAAAAAAAGTAAGAAAAGAAAACAGCTGTCGCAACAGCGTTTAAGTGTGCGAATGGTGGTTGGAGCTCTGCCTTTATAACCAAACGGCAATTCCCCTGACTTGGACCTTTTCAGACCGTTGGCTTGTCATCATTTGAACAAGCCCAAAAAGTTGCATGCCATAGAAAAGCACCATATTTTTTAAAGGTTTAAAGGGGGGCGTGACCAAAAAAGTTTGAGAACCACTGAGTTAAAGAGATTTCCAATTACTTGGACAGTGCTGGTCAATTGATATCTTCACCCTGGAGCCACTTTGCTTGTTGGTTGCGCCTTTATGGTGTTGTTCAAAGTGAAAGTGTTTTATTAGAAAAGGTGCAATGGGGTTACAAAAAGAAATTGGAAAAGAAGAAACAGAAAACCAAGAAAACAAGAGTGTCACCAAATCAATGAAATAATCACGACAAAATCCCCATAACCATTATCCCAAGCCGCTAAACTTTATACCATAAGAAAAATGCAGAAACAATACCAAAATCTTAAGCGTATACGACGCTGTAAACAATCTATGCTGACTTTAACCAGAAAATACAATTGATGGCAATTACTCTTACAGAAACCTACCGTTGTTCCAAAGATACTTGTAAGAATCAATCAATAGAGCTATTTAGGATTGATTTGTAAGGACAACATTCAGTAGACTTGTACAAAATTAAAGGGATGGCTAACTATGAAATTAATTTTTGGTATGTTTTAGCTTACCTCAAGGGCATCCAAGATGTAGGTGTCTTTATTTCCACAGTATTTTTTAATTTTTATATTTTTAGGTCAAACCGTTCTTGTCTGTCAGTCATATAATGCACGTCTATGGTCACCACCTCAAAGAGCATGCACAGAGAAGTCCAAATTAAACATGATTTAATGACTCGTAAATGTAAGTACACACACAGTGATGGCCTAAGACACAAAACGAGCAATTTGTGTGAGAAAACGAACAGTATTTATATCGTGTTTACCTCTTGTAACCACAGCCACGTCCAAGTACTCTGAAGGCACTGGCTCATTGTGGCTGTGGTTACAAGAGGTAAAAACTATGCTCTGCTGCTCACATTAACCTAATTCACTTTACTCTTCTTGTTTCCCTCTCTAATAGGACTCTGACCTGCGGAGTGCACTCCTATTGGAGCAGGCGGCTCACTGCTTCATGAATATGCGCAGCCCAATGGTGAGGAAGTTTGCCTTCCACATGATACTGGCTGGTCATCGTTTCAGCAAAGCTGGACAGGTATGTTTGCTGATTCAGGAAACACTTTCCTATAATACACACAATTGTCCTCATCACAATTACATTAAAATCACTGGTGTCTAGATGGGCCCTGGCATGTTACAAGCAGGCCACAAGATTGCTTAAAATAAATTAAAATAAGACAAAACAAAGTTTAAAATAGCTAATATACTGCAATGTAATTACCACTTCAAAGGCCCAGAAAGGTAGTAAAGACATTATCCATGTGACTCCAGTGGTTCATCCTTAATGTTATGAAGCGACTAGATACTTTTTGTGCGCAAAAACAAAAATAACACATTTATTCAACAATTTATTCTCTTCCGTGTCAGTCTCTTGATGCTGTTCACGTTGTAAACACAGTGCAACGCTTCCGGGTTCTACGTCAGAACGCCACTCAGTATTGGACGGATGCTGCGTCAGCAGGACACGCATGCATCGTGGTGCTCACGTGAACGGCATCAGAGACTTTATGAAAGGATCATTTTTTCTTTTTCAGTTTGACTGGAAACATATTGCATGTATGTAATGTGTGAAAGACATTGTTTTTTGTGCTTGTGTCACATAAACATGAGCGGTGTTGTCTTATAAAAGCGAATGAACATACCCTGTATCTGAGGCTAAATCACTATTAAGAATGCAACTGCGCATATTATATTTTTCTAACTTCAAAAGATTTAGAAACATTTTAATGATCCAAAAGATGCATCTCACAGCATGCTCTTGCTGTTAGAGGCGAATATGAAAGCGACGGCATTTCAGGAAAATAATGGTACAAGATGTGTATAATTTAAACTACCAAATTAAATAACTCCACTAACAGTAGCTGCTGTAGTTTGCATAACGCTGCTCTCCCTCTACTCTCTTCTGAACTCTTCCCTGTCTTCATTATTGCTCCATGGGTTGCCAGATATCACAAATAAAGAAAACAAGCCCCTTAAAAATGCAATATAATAAACAGACATGGCAAAACTTTTATCCTAGAAAATTAAATGGCTTGATTTTTTTATTTATTTAATATGTATAAAATAGTTCAATATAAAATATTTAGATATTATACATTGATGGATAAAGTAAAACACTAACATGCGATTGAAAAAACTTTAATTCAAGTTTAATTACACCTATGAGTTATATTGCCATTGTAGCAGACATTTCAGAAATATGTTGGGGGGTCTTTGATAGTGGGGTTCGTTGAGGGTTCATAAAGGTTGAGAACCACTGCATTAAATGGATCAAGTGTTGAGATAATTGAATTGAAATAATTTAAACATAAGTTTTCCAGAGACCTGCCATCTCCAAAAATGGCCTTTTATCGTTAGTTATAACTCCTTCAAAGTGGATGAAAGCCACATTGAACTATAGATGTATCACTTTCTATGCATTTAAAGTCACTGCACCCAATCATCTCTGCCATTAGTCAGTCATGGTGAGGGCATAAATGCAGTGGAGTGAGGGCACTGTGACCTCCAATAGATAGAGATGCCTAAGTGACACCTAAATGTGACCATGATGCTAGGCCTCGTCCTCGTCCTAGTCAAATGCTGATTTGCTGCTGGAAAGGTTCAGATATGATCTGGCTGTCAATTTTCACCTGGAAGCTGACGCTGCTTGAACAGCCGTGAAAGCTATTGAACGTCCCAGTAACATGATAAAGTGCTCTCATGGATGGAGGTATTCTTTAAATGTGTCTGTTTACATTCTCTCGCTCTCTCACAGAAGAGACATGCATTGAGGTGCTACTGCCAGGCTTTGCAGGTGTATAAAGGGAAAGGTTGGACACTGGCTGAAGATCACATCAACTTCACCATCGGCCGGCAGTCCTTCACTCTGCGGCAGCCGGAAAACGCAGTGGCTGCCTTCCGGCACATTCTCATCAATGACAGCAAACAGTCGGCTGTACAGCAGGCTGCTTTCCTCAGGGAATACCTCTATGTGTACAAGGTTAGCAACACACACACACACACACACACACACACAGGTATCACATTACTTAAAATTGACTTTAAATGTATAATAAAATTAGCTGAAGATTTACAGAAGACTTTTTATGCTTAAAATATCTGTTCTTTTTTATTTTAAAGAAAATAACACTTTTGATCATCAAGGATGCATTAAATTAATCAAGTATCAGTAAATGCATTTATAATGTTGCAAGTTTTCTTTTTCACATAACTGTCATCAAAGAATCCTGAAAAAAATCATCCAAACATATCCATGGAAATGTTGAACAGCACAACTGTTTTCAACATAGATAATAGTAATAAATGTTTCTTGTGCATCTAATCAGCATATTATAAGTGTTTCTGAAGGATCATGTGACACTGAAGTAGTGCATATTCAAAAACGTTTCTAAAAATAATGGTGTACACGTTTGTAAAGAAAAATGCCACATGCCATTTTTACTATTCACCCATTCAGTCATAGTATAAGAGCAGTTTTCACATTGAACCAGGCTACATTTTCTTAAATTGCTCTCAGAAAGCAGTTAGTCTCTGATAGTGTCACATTCAGGCCACTGACCCAGTTTTTTCCCCACCACAATCAGACTTTAGCCCTGAGTTTAACTGTCTGTGTCTGTGCGAGACTGCTCTTTCGTCATCGTTTGGTTGAGTCTGTCTCATCAGCGCTTTGTCCTTGGGTGGTTCTGGTCCACAGAACTCCCATCACCTTCAAGCACTGTGCCTGAATGCATAAGAGGAAATTACAACATTCTGCTTTGCCTCGTTTCTTAATGGGAGTTTTATGGTGCCGATCTACCACTCCAGGATCAGTTGTGTAAAAAATTGTGTCTTTCATATAAATGGCAAAGTTCACTGATACAATATGTGACTTTTTGTTACGAATTTGCATAATTAAAGTGAAATGAGATGGGGAATGGGTGTTTTAGTGTTTATACATTAGCATTTAGTTTACTATTACTATTTATTCATATTTGAATTAGCTTTTATTTTGATATTTTTGGGGTCACATGACCTTTGTTTGCCAATCAGAAGACATCCATTGAAGGGACGGTACTCGGTGGATGACTTAGTACAACTTGTAGATGAAAAGAAGAGGTGTGTTCTTCAAATGATGTTGATATTTATGACCTTTTGCCCTCAGAGCATGAGTCAGTTGACCGGTGAGAGCTCCCTCCTGCAGCTTCCTCTGCCCTGCCTACACAGCTCACAAACACGCGTCTTCTTCGGCCATGAACGCAGACTCGCCGAAGGTAAGCGCCCTCTGTGTGTCTCACTCATTCACAGACAAGAAAGGGAGAGATCACCAAAAATAATAAAGTGTGTAATTTACTTGCTCAGGGATAAAGGTTATCCATCACTGCTACAAATTTCCATCAGTTGGAGTGCAGAGAGATCATGTATGAGATCAGTGCACACCTGATCAAAGATTTCTTTTTTCATGTAATTTTTTTGCACCATTGAGCATTACAGCCAATTGTGCGTGCTTTTGTTGAGTGTTTTGAGCATCCCTGCTTAAAACACTCACACTGCTATTCTGCACGCTTGTGAATTCTCATCTTAAACAACAAATTGCCTATACATTGTAGGTAAGGGATTGATTTTGCAGTGTAGACCGCTTCATTGAATATAATAGGAGTTTTTGTGAGTGTGCAGGACTTGAGCTGAAAGTCATTGACTGCTTCAATGATGGGGAACATTCTTTGCTCGCTTTTTGTATGTAATTTATTCCCAGTTTGATTAACCATTTTGTATTTCAATACTGCTAAGATAACCAGTGGGAAGACTTAAAGGGTAGACTATGCACAATTCACTTTCATAAAATGTTTAACCACGGATGTGTACACGAGTGAGAGCAACCAGCCTATAAGGTAAAAATCCAATCACTCATTTTTTTTTTTTTTTTTTTTTTTATAATTCCAATGAATCAAAAGCAGTCTGGTTCAGATTCACCCCTAAAAGTGCATTTAAAAGGACACACAAAACGGTCAGTGTACAAAAAGTGGCCATTTTAACATGCTGGGATATAGAGCCCGATATTTGGGGGCCGACACCGATTAAAAAAAAAAAAGCCAGAGACCGATATATCGGTTGATATTATTTATGTGGATATTATGATACAGTGTGTATGTGTATTATAGCACAGTACTATATATGGAATACACAGTATCAGAATAAATATATAAATGTTTTGCAGTGATCACTCAGTTGTGGTGATCAAACACATGTATGACAAAGATATGTAATGGAGACAGGGTAAATGATTGAAAGAGAACGATACATTTGAGCTTTATCCAAACTAGTTTGCATTGCATGTTATATTATATTATAAATACTGTTGCATAATCTTCACTAACGACTTTGTCTTTTAATTTAGTCACGTTATATAAAACATAACTTGTATCAATAAAAATATCAAAAGTGTCACTGACAACCTTATCTTCTATTTTTAGTCTTAATTACTTTAATCTCTACCAGTGGAGGAAGAACTCCTATCTTTGTATTAAAGTAAAATTAGTAATATCATAATTACAGATGTACAGTACTTTTATACTATTTTTAAATAGTAAGCAAAATGTACTAAACGTTAAACAGTGTTATAATCATATAAATTATTGCTGGTGTAGCGTTGTACTTTGCATATTGTAAAAAGGGGCTTAATAGATGCCCTTTAACTGTATCACAGTTTCCACCAAAAAATAGTAAGCAGTGCAACTGTTTTTAAGATCTTTAATAATAAGAATTAATAAGAACAATTCCATCGTAGGAATAAATTACATTTTAAAATAGTATATTAAAATGTCACAATATTGCTGTTTTTACTGTATTTGAAATAAAATAAATCTTCTTTCAAAATCATTAAAATATCTTACTTTCCACAAAATTCTGAACGGTGGTGCATATTCCAAGCATTTCTGCATAAAACACAATTTTAGTCATAGTCTTGTAATTTTCTGTAAAGCTGCTTTGAAACAATATGTGAATTGAATTGAATTAAATGGAATGACTAAACAGCACAGCGCAACTGTTACGGATGACATTTTAACATCCACATTAAGTTGTGATGACTTTTCTTCCATCATGCCCACAGTTAAATGAAGATGAACACAACCCCATTTATATACTCTGATCACTTTATACTCTGAGACTTTAACATCCACATTAAGCTGTGATGACCTTTCTCCCATCATGCCCACAGTTAAATAAAGATGAACACAACACCATTTATATACTCTGATAAAAAAGTAATTTCCAGTGAAAACTTCAAAAGAGTAGAGTGGTGCTGAGAAGCTGCTCCTTACATCACAGAACAAATTGCATTTAAAATAAGAGAAAGGACATGAACTACCACTTTCCATATCTGCTATGAGCTTCTCTTCAATTAAAGAGAAGCAAACAAAAAGACTTATTTCAAGAAAATCACAACTCTGATGTGTGTGTAAAAAAAAAAGAAAAAAAAAGTGGGAATTGAATGTTGCGTGAAGAGAACAGGCCCTTGGAGGTTTGAAAACCTATTTAATTAAAGTCTTTTCCCCGGATCTCACACTGAAAGGGAGAGAGGATGTTCTGGTGTATTGAATGATAAATAAACGTAACTGTTGTCTGTTCCAATGCTCTGCTTGCCTTAGGCTCTGAATCCCAAATGTCCTCTTAGACACCGGCTGAATGGACATAAGGATGTTGAGTTTATATATGGTTAATTCCCAAAATATAATTTTTTTTTACTGCCATGATTTGTCAGGCATATTTGTAAGGAGAGATGAAATGTGTGAAGTAACCTGATGATCATATTCTCCATATTCTTTGGAATGATCCAAAGAGTGTCTTGATGAGCATCTGTCCATCTGTAAAGTGTCACATGATCAATGTCACAAATGGAAAGAAATGGCTACAGTATTTATGTCATACTGCAATGTTGCTTTGTTATTTAATCCTAAAATGTCCTGCTTATTTGCGAGTTTGAATCCCAGATTTTTAGTGTGATCTCAGACCCTGCACAGTGTGCCCAACAGTATAGTACAATTTTCTATTTTAATACTTTAAAATGTGATTTATTACCGAAATCATTCTAATGTGCTGATTTGGGGTTTAAGAAACATTGCTTCTTATCAATATTTAAAACAGTTTATTATTTTTTTTCTTCAGGATTCTTTGATGAAAGTTCAAAAGAACAGCATTTATTTGAAATATTAGTTTTAGATTGTTAGAAAAGATTTCTGTCAACTTTTGATCAATTTAATGCATCCTTGTTGAATAAGTGTTTTTCTTTCTTTATGTTTTATATAAATCTTGACTACTAATTAATTTCATCAAAATATTTTGAACAGCCTGTTTTTCTTGTACAATTATACATGCTGACAACTTGGAATAATTTTTATGAATACAGGGCTTTAAACAAGTTTGTGATTAATAATGATGGCCAATGACAGCTATTAAAATATAAACTTCAGTGTACACATCTATGCCAATTTGAACTTAAATTCTACATATTTATGCCCATGTCTTCAGTTTGTAATCAGTGGCATTTTGCATCTCTGACTTGTTTTCCAACAGGCGAGAAACAGGCCGCAACGCATGTCTCTTTGGACCAGGAGTTTGACCGTGATCTTTCCCAGATGTGGAGGGAGTTGGAGGAGCGGGTCGTCGCCGTGGCGAACAGAGGGACGGTTCCAGTCACCTTCCAGCCGTCCCAGTGCTGCCTGAACAGCCAGACGGACAACCTCAGACACCCCCTCGCTGTGGTGGAGGGTACGTTTCCCCCCTCCACCTCCTTAAGCATTTTTATTTGTGCTGTATATCTGGTCCTCCAAATTTTAATTCCTCCTTTCCATTGATTGGTCCATTGACACAAACTCTTGGTTTCTTATGCGGTGTTGATGCACTTAAGGTCTTCATTATTCCATTTGATGCCTTGCGTTTTTTGGTTATTAGTGAATTTTTAGTTGGACTGAAATCAATTATTTACCATTTGCTTTCCTCTTTATTTCATGAAATCTGTAGAAAGTGACTATGAGAGAACCAATGAACCATAGAGACCTGGACCTGGATTTGACCGGTTTGAATTGCCTCACAGCCTCGTCAGTTGAATATTCAGTAGTGCAAGTGAGATTAGCATTAATTACAGAATTGAATTAGTTATCATAATGCATGAACATTCACCTCTCAACACCTCGTAGGGGAATATCATAGAGGAACAGGAAAACTCCCTTTGGTGATGTTGCCATGTCCCTACTTATTTGGATTCCTTATTAGCAAAGCACATCAAATAAACCATACTATTTGTAAACCTCACGGTTCAATAGATTTTATGTGAGATCAAGTAGTTATTTGGTGGTTGCACAGGTTTGACCGTTCTCTGCCTTTTTTTCTGACGTGGTTTAGACAAAAAAGTCTGGCTGCGATGCCATGAAAAAGCTGTCCGGTAGCTTTCCTGTCCCTGATTGGCTAATGGAACCTTGTCGCTTGTATTTCACATCATTACTGAAGGATTCAAGACTGAGCACAATCTAGAGAGGAAACATAAACGTTTTCATTCCTTAAATGCTCACTAAATCCGTTGCTTATTGGCAAAGTAAATCTGCTATAAATTGAATATAGGGATTGAATCGGTTCAAAATATCTAACTAATTGAGTGACTGACTATAGCCATTTTGCATTCAAAAGTTTTATTCAGTAGGTACAAATGATAATTTTCATTTGTAATGTTACGAAAGATTTCTATTTCAAATAAATAATTAGAAGAAATGTTTCTTAAGCAGTAAGTCAGCATATTAGAATGATTTCTGAAGGATCGTGTGACGCTGAAGACCGGAGTAATGATGCTGAAAATTCAGCTTCGTCAACACACAAATAGATGACTGTAGAGGCATCAGATCATTAAGCTTTGACTTCTCAGTTGGATGGCTAGTATTAAACAAGCATTCCAGTATTTCCTCTTGGTAATAAGCAGTTTATTTTCTTATTTCCTTTGTTTGGCATACTCTCCCACATTTATAATGCCTTTAAAAACTGGTTCGCTCCCACCTGGTGCATTTTCCTGTCACTAATTGAATGTGTCACCACAGGCGGGTGCCACTTTTACAATTCAATAGAAATAAGCTCATAAAATACAAAAGTAAATAAACAAAAATACAAATAAATGAATATTTATCATAATTATGATGTAAATTATTTAAAAATGGTCAAAATAAAAATGAAATATTAAACTGGCCATAACATTCCCAGCCCATATTTGTTCCACTGGAACAAGTCCAAACAGTCCAAAACTGTTCTTCAGAAAGTCTACTATGGGTGGCGTCACGGATGCTTTGTCCATATTTTTTACAGTCTGTGTTTGTAACGTGTTAAATATGAATATTTTTCTCACACAAAGTAAAAATCTAGCTTCCGGCCAACAGCCATAAGCCGTCTACTTGTGCAATTTATGGCGTCGGAAGTAGCATAGTGTAACTATCAGCTGTAAGTTGTATTACTCGCATAAGTTTTGCTTAGACTTTATTCGAATCCATATGTTCGTTTGGCCGGAAGCTTATTTTACTTTAAACAGTTTTAAATATGAATATTTTTCTTACACAAACTGTATTAACCTCTTGGAGCCTTGTGGAGTTTGTCTATGATGGATGGATTCACTTTTTTGAGCATCGGTCTGTTGGTTGTGTAAGCCTGTCTATTGGTCCAAAGAGTGTTTCCAATAATATGGGTAAGGTCACTGTGTGTTGCTTTCCTTTTTACACAACATGACAAGATTAAATGGAACACAGTTTCATCCGACTCAAATTAAAATGTTTTAATGATATCTGTATATCATTAAATGTTAACGAGTGTTCTATCAATCGTTTTACCCGCTCAGATTTGGAAACTATACCACTTTGAGGTCCCTGCGTCTTTTGCAGGTCTCACAATCTCGCCAGTTTCTAGTCATCAAACCGAGGCGATTGGCTAAATATCTGAGGTATGCCGGATTCACACGAACACAATCAAAAGATACTTTAACAACCCCCATGAAATTCCTCCGTAAATTTAATTAAATCGTTTTACTTCAATTGACTTGAGATTTTGGCCACCTTTAAGAAACATCAGTCGATCAGCTTCACTTCTCTCAAAATGGTTTTTGATTGGCCAAGCCCGTGATTACTCAAGCACGCTTATTAAAGTAACATTATATTAAAACAAAGGTATCTGAGACACATTAGAATCCAAGCTGATCAAACAGCATTTGCTGCAACTTAGATGGAAATATCTTGTCTTTAAACCCAAGCACGCTTGAAGTGATGCGGCTAATAGTCGTCACTAATCTGGCGCAAAACTTGTGAAAGTATATGAATTCAATAATCTATTTGGGAAAAATAATCTCAGAGCCAGTCGAGGTAGTTGTAGAAATTATTACCTGGCAGCGAAAATTACACACAGTGGTTGTGTGGGCAGTCAACCTACAGACTCCTCTAGAATATCTATAAACCCAGATATTCAATATTCTTTACCAAATGGCCTTGTCTGTCCTTGTAATTAGATTTCGGTCCCCTATAGAGGGTTCACAGCTTGAATGGGTTCTTGTTTTACATACAGGAGGTTGTTTGAATGGAGAATCTGAGGGAGGGAACACATCACAGACCAAACATGTATTTACTTTTTGTACACACATAATATTGCATTAGGTTTCAGTGAGTTCTAGGTGAGGAGAAGAGGGGGAGCAGGGGATGTGATGAGACTGGAAGCTCAGAGTAAGCTTTGAACTGCACTGTGTGCCGCGTCTCGGATGTTGCTGTTACATATGCAAGAGGGAGTTCAAATGTTAATTCTCAGGAGAGCCTTTGGCTGTCTCGAGGGGGATGCTCAGACGAATTGGCACCCAGACGAACTGGCACCCGGCTTACAGTTGCAGTTAACTGCCATTATCAGGCTTGGAAGAGCCAGTATATATGTATATAATTTTTTACATAACTCTGATAAATTCGTCTGAAAGAAGAAAATCATATACACCTAGGATGTCTTCAGGGTGAGTACATCATGGGGTCATTTTAAAGTGAACTACTCCTTTTATTCTCTTTCTGCACTTATGAAATCAGAGCCATTGTCTGATCACATCTGCAGATACATCTTCTAATGGTGTTTATATAAAATCGGTATGCCATTCTCTAGATAAACAGCCATGCAAGCGAATTTCCCACCATACCTCTGGGCGCCGTCGCAACCTCTTTTACTGTGATTGGGCCAAAATAATCGACACCAACAGAAGTGATGGTGGAAGATCAGGTGTGACTCTGTTAGAAGGCAAATCAGCCTTCTTTTATTGGGGGTTAGAGGACTTTGGTGTCTGAAACCAGTGATACAGTGTTTTACGATCTTTCTTGCCAGAGCAATAGTGGATGGAATCCAGTATTTTCTATGAAGTATGAAGATTATGTAATTTCTGCCTAGAGTGGATGTCTTTTAGAATCAAGTAGGATATGTGGCTTTCTTTAGGTAGTATGATTGGATGTTTCATTTCTATTGGCATTGCAGTTTTAATGAGCCTGCTTCCTTCCCTCATGATTCCATGGTCAATTTGAGCATCCAAATTGTGCACAGCTGCTTGTTTTAAAGCAGTTTCTCAGGTTTAAATTGGACAGTTTGTCTTTGAAATATCGGTTTTGTTCAAAGGGTAATGATAGCTTTCTCTGCTTATAATATATCCTCGACTGAGAGGCACTGAGGAATGATATCAGATCTTACCTTAGGGATATTAGGATTCATCTGTTTTCTGTACCTTTAACTGCCTCAAAATGCAAGCGAATCCCTTTCTAAGACCATTTCAGTCTGAATAATGGGCTAGAAATCTGACATTGGAGTTCTGTAAATAATGCTATTTACTGTAACTTCCCTTTTCAATGCAGGATCATCCTGGCAGAGATGGTTTACCTTCTCTGATAAACTTGGCCTTTCCAGCTCATTCTTGTCCATTCATTCATCTATCTATACAAATGTTCAGAATTCCACCTTTGATGGTAAAATAGCCAATTTTACTGTCACACAGGCTTATTCAAAGCAAATTGAAAAGTTGAAGTGTACTTGGATTCTTAAGATTACAGATGTCACAGCTCACTTGTATTTTGCAGTTTTTCCATCCTCTGACTTAGCAGTCCAGTGCAATGCTTTTTATCAATATACCTTGACCTCATTACCAAAGTGCTATTTTAGAAGCCTTCATGCCTCAATGAATCAATGTATCAGCTCTTTAGGTCTACCAGATGCATAGCTGCCAACTCTCACGCATTGGCCTTGAGACACACTCATTTGATTGGTTTCACCCATGATTTCTCACGCTGAAGTGTCAACCCAATTGGTCAAATGCTAGAAAGATGATTTTATCTATAGATCTACTTGTTGAGCCACTCGTGATCGACTAGTTATGCTGCAAATTAGTTCAAATCTCCCGGAATCTAGAGCGAGCGTGTATGCGAGACAGAGACAGTGCTCTAAACCGTGTAGCACGGTCTTGTGTGTGTGCAGAGAGCATCCTAATCTAGAAACAGGACTAGGGGTGTAAATATTGATTGATTCGTATCAATCCATCGATTTACAGCTGCTGATTCGATGCATCGATGCGTCCGCAAGAAAATCGATTGTGTTTATTTTGCCGCCTGTGTATTTTCAGCATCAGCTCCGACATATATGTAGCCTATTCCTAAGCTGCAGGTGGCGCTAACCTCATTATTGTCTTCTACTTCACACCGGTTCACATGTGTTACTTACGTTTCACAGTCTATCTATGTTCACATACATCGTTGAGTCTGACTTTCAAGAATGATTGAACCGTCAGAGCGAGCTGGCAATGAAAGTGAAATGTTACACACTCCAGTCAGCATCAAGTCATGGGTGTGGAAGTATTGTGGCTTCAGGAAAACAGATGGAGCAGTGGTAAGAGATGTTCTCTCACGTCGGCCTGCTCGCCACAAATGCTGTTTCTGTATTCTCAATAAAAGGCTAATTATTTTTTTTGTTATTTAAAACTTAATAGACATCATGAAAAATATCTAGTATGGAATCATATCGAATTGTATAGTATCGTATAGTATTGTATAGTATGTTTTATCTTACCTCATGGGCATCCAAAAGATGTAGGTGTCTTTGTTTCCACAGTATTTTCAATTTTGATATTTTTCAGTCAAACCGTTGTTGTCTATCAGTCATATAATGCAGGTTTAGGGGGTCCACCTCAAAGAGCATGCACAGAGAAGTCAAAATTAAACATGATTGAATGACTCGTAAATGTAAGTACACATTGATGGCCTAAGACACGAAACGAGCGGTTTGTGTGAGAAAACGAACAGTATTTATATTGTTTTTACCTCTTGTAACAGCCACGTCCAAGTACTCTTAGGGCGAGGGCACTCTCTGTTTACTTCCTTTCCTGTGTCAAACGCAATCTCATTTATTGTCCACATAGGCGTTACATTCTTGAGGCGTCCTTCCCTCATAACATATCAGGTTTCGGCAACAGTCCATCCAGCTCTCAATACAATCCTTTTTTAAAATCTTAATTTCCTCCGTACTCACAAACCAAAGTAAGCCTTATTGTTTCAAATCCAACTGTTCAAAACTGTGTCTCGGATCTATTAGAATGTCTGAATATAAATATACACAAAATACAAATGTAAATGTACAAAAATAATACATAAGTATTATATCAATAACTGTTTATTCAGGGCAGAATGAAAAAAAAAAGTGTTTATTTTTTCTTACTGACCCAAAACTTTTGTAGTGTATATTTGAAATTGTAGTTTATAAGTCATCATGTAGGCCTAAACTACGTAAATTATCAGAATTTTGTGTCTCATTATGGTATTAACAACAATGACAGAACATGATATTTAATAACTTTGAAAATAAACAAAACAATTACCTCACAAACCTATTGTAATATCAAGTATTTTTGTGTAAATGTATATTTTTATGTGATTTTCAATGATTTCCATTTTCAATGCATCAGCTCACCTGCTACGTCCTTAGATCCCAAGTCCTGTTTTGTTCTCCTTCCTCATCATTTTCTGTCATGTCATTTGCTATTAATACATTGGGTTCTTTATCCTTTTTCAAACCCACAGAACCCATCATTGTGGAGCTGGTTTTTCGTAACCCCTTGAAGGTTCCCTTGGCTCTGTCGGCTCTGTCTCTGCTGTGGAAGTTTACTCTGAAAGACTTCTCAGGCTCTCAGGGTGGCACAACCGGAGAAACCATCACCAATGAGAAAGAGGCAGGGTCTTTAAAAGAAGTAAGGCTGTTAGTCATCTCTCGGTTCATCATGCCTAAGTCATCCAGGTTTGGCTTTTTCATCAGTTTGATTAACTTCTCTGCATTTGAATCCGTTCCAGACCACGGCTCTCAATGACATAATTGAAACGCAAGTCATTCCAGAGTTCAACATAAGTCCAGAGGAAACTAAAGTGGTTCGAGCACCTTTTTCTCTTCTCTCTCCCCCCTTCTACTCTCTTTTTTTTTTCCAGTTGCTTTTAGCTGAATTGGCTTTTTTATTCTGTCTTTCTCTCCCGCCTTCTCAGGCTCGTTTAAAGCTGCTTCCTCGTAAGACAGGAGAGTTGCATGTTCTCGGTGTGGTGTACAACCTGGGCACTGGAGAAGTGGGCAACAGTGAAGGTGTAAAACAACGGACATTCTTTGACATGCATGTAAAAAATGAAACAATCATTTAATGTGACGGGACACTAACTGTAGATGCGGTCGGTTTGTGCTGCAGATTCACTGCCCGGTGATCTGATGTGTGTGCGTGGACAGCAGAATCTGGAAATCCAGGGGCCCAGACTCAATGTAACCAAAGAAGAAAAGACTTCAGTCAAATATGGACCAGACCGCCGCCTTGACCCCATTATCACCCCTCCAATGCCCTCACTGGAGGTGTGTTTGAGTCAATCAAAGCTTGACTTAAATGTGCCCCAATATATATACATATACATTTCTCTGAGCATTGCACAGCCTGACATAGGGGTGAATTTTCTGGGACGTCCACCCCCTGGAAGATTACCAACTGTCTTGAATTTTTTCCACTTGTGAATAATCTTTCTTACTGTAGAATAATGGGCTTCAAATTGTTTGTAAATGGCCATATAACCCTTCTCGGATTCATAGCAGCATTAATTGCCTCTTTAAGATCATTGCTGATGTCTTTCTTTCTTGGCATTGTTAACACACACCTGAATGCACCAGACAGACAGGCAAACTGCCAAAACTGCTGCTTTATAGAGGTGATCACACTTGCTGATGATCTGTTAATCAAAGACAGTTGATAAGGAGCGTCTGACTGCCAATCAACCTCTTAATTCGTATTGAAGAACTAATGGCGGCCATACACTGTGCAATTTTCGTCCGATTTTCTGACTCGTTTGACTATTTTTAGGGGCGAACCGATTTTCAGTTTGTCGTGCAGTATACAGGGAGAAACGAGAGTTGATTAACCTCGCCCGATCGTCAATCAGATGGTCGGATGAATTTCTGGCGTGTCAGAAATTTTAGTCGATCCTCGTGACTATATCACACAGTTGAAGCAAAGCTACGAACTGATTGCGCTAAAAAAAATTCTCTCACTGCGCCTGTGTGAAAACAGAAGTTTAACCTTTTCATCTGCAGCAAAAATAAAATTAAAATAAAAATGAAAAGAGGAAGATCTTTTAGGTCTGTTGTTCAAACTAGCTACAAATTACTTTTGTTTGCTTATCTCCAGTACGTGTTGCAAAATGGATTAACCATATATTACCCACGTCTTCCAAGCCACCTGCGATGTAACGCCTCTTTTATTCATTTGTTAAACAATGTTTTTGAAATAAACCTCTTTTTAATTTTCATTGAAAATTAATTATTGCAGTGTTCGGACATATTATAGACCATTTAAGGTTATTTATATGCCTATAATTCATTGTAATCGACCTAAATGTTTTAAACAATTTTCAATGAGGAGTAAGCTATATGTAATATTATATTATACTCACAGCATGTTGGTTATGTGCTGTGAAATTGTGTGGCAAATTAATTTAATAATAAAATTAGCCTAGGCCTCCCCTAATAATGATAATGCAATAATACTAGTAATAATTTAATGGATATATTGGAAACGCTAAATCATTTTGATATTGATAGCTGATGCTTGTTTGACAATATCTCTGCAGTTATGATATCATCTATAGGCGCAAACCAAGGGTTTATCGCACACATTTCACACGTATAGTGTTTAGCAGTGAAGTCGCAGCTCGATGATCGGACGATATTGTGTGAGCACATAAATTCTGAGATTTGGCTTTACATCTCATACGATTTACTCGTTCAGTGTGAGTAGGCACCATGCTGAAATCGCACAGACATCGCCTTAAGTGTTACATTTTTCCTCTAAAAGATCTCCCTCTTTTCATTTTTATTTTAATTTTTATTTTTGCTGCAGATGAAATGGTTAAACTTCTTTTTTCACACAATCTGGCAATTTTTCACACAAAAAGGCAATCTGTTCGCAGCTTTGCTTCAACTGTGCAATATAATCACGAGGCCTGGTTTCTGTTAATAAATAATGACATGGTGTAGTATGTTATGTGATGTTGTTCATCTGAGGTTGTATTGCATAGTTTTAAGACCTACCCAAGGACCAGATGTTTTTTTTTTCACATGACTATCTCTATATACTCATATATAAGGGGTAACAAAATAAACTGCCAGTTTCTCTCTGCACCTAAAAGGGTTAAGTTGTGGTTGAGAAAAAGCTTTGTGTGGACCAGACTTTATGCAAGTAGTCAGTCCTCTGTGAGACAAACCATGCAATCACTATTTCTCTTTCCTTTTCCTCCCAGGTGTTTTTTATTAACTTCCCCACTGGTTTATTGTGTGGTGAGATCCGAAAAGCCTGGGTGGAGTTTGTGAACGTGAGTGCAGTCCCTCTTACTGGTCTTCGGGTGGCGTCCACACACCCAGAGTTCTTCACATTCGGGAGTGCCGCCTCTGACCTCACCCCAGTGACCCCCACAGCAGCAGAGCACTGCTCCGCATACAAAACTGTGTCCATGCCCCCGTCAGTGGCCACAGTGTCGCTCGTGTCACCAGCAGCGTTCGGGGTCACCAGTGGTGACCGGCCGATGGTGGCGGAGATTCCCTTGTCACGAGGTGTGCTGGGACCAGGGGAGGCGTTACAGATTCCGCTGTGGCTGAGGGGGCCTGAACTAGAGGGTGTACATGAAATCAACTTCCTGTTTTATTATGAGAGCACAGAGAAGACTGCCAAACTCAGGTACGTGGCCATTTACTTTTTTACTAATAGAAATTACAATGCAATGAACTGGGTTTGTTTAAGAAGTGCAGCATTTTTAGCTGGATTCACTCAATTGTTATTTTGGAAAATATTGTTGAACTGTCATTGATTTACTACTTGCGCTTGGATTTATGGGTTCAAACGAGGGATTTTTAGAAAGATATCAACCATCCAACCATGTTTTGTCTCTTTGAAATGCAGTAGCTTGAGTTGGGACACTGATGTAGCGTAAATTTACTTCATAACTCAGAGTAACAATTTACTATAATTTTTTTTAAATATATATTCTTACTAAGTTAGAACCATTAAGCATTTGTTTCTGTAATTTGACCTATATTTATTTTTTCCTTTATTATTTAATACATGGACATTATCTAATAAAATTCAACGTATATCCCACATCTATCCTACAATACCATGTTTAAAGTTATTGTTATTACAGTAAATCCATGGTAAATGTTGGTGATTTGGGGATTGAAAGTATTCGTACTGTTTCTCTTTGTTTCTGCGTGAGTGTTGCAGAGAATGTCACAGCTGTTTCATTCGGCTTTAAACCAGTTTAAATCACAGAGACATTTGATCTTTGCATCGAAGACCTCTTGTATCGAACCCTTGTCATTGGATCTCACTGCGCTGTGTAGTGGTCGCGTGATGGAGACGAGTAAGCGTTCCGCTTTAGTCTCTGTGAAACTGCATGATTTGTAAAACATCCACAAGCAATGTATTTTAAAAGACAAGCTGCGGTCTTTGGACACCCCTGCTCTAATGTAAAAAGTACATAAAGAAGATTAAGTTAAACAAACAATTTGTTCTGCAAGTAAGATACTGAACCTTTGAATCATGATGTTCCTTGTTAAAAGGGTGCCATTTTTTTAGGGTATTCAAAAATGTATAATCAAGTATAAGTTTGTATATCTGTAAGAAATATTGGTCAGTTGAAGCCATAGCTTTGTGGGCAGTGTGCCGACATATAGCGCAACTGTACGGGTGACATTCAAGTTCGAGTCACTGTTTGTGATCCTTTCTCCACCCCATTCCTCTCTCTCCTTGACTGTACTATCTAATAAAAAAGCCCCAAAATAATTACTTATTCTGCATATAGTATTACAGATTGACACAAACACAAAAGTTAAACAACATCTTTAACTTTTCTTCAAAGATGAAAAAGAGTTCCCTTTCATTGGCTACTGTTGATGCTGAGCAATTTGATAGTGGCTGATAATTTAACATGAGCGCATACATTTTCATTTGGAAATTTGTTGTCTGAAGTTTAAAGAGGTCTAGTTGAGCTGCTACTGTCCATAATTTAGTGTCTGAAAATTACCACACGACTTCCAGTCCTTTATTTTCTCTGAAACTTTTAGTCACAGGGTTCTTCGACACACGGTTTTCATCTGTGCAAGTCGCTCTCTCAGCGTCAGAGCCACGGCCAGCCGCAGCAACACGCTGCACGGTGGAGAGAGAGGGAAAGAAGAGGGCAGAGGGAGGGAGGAAAAGAACGGCAACATGCTGGTCTTTGTAGACGTGGAAAACATTAACACGGTGAGCTCTTTCCCACACATGGACGATTCATGCAGAGCTGCTGTGTCTTTTTATTTATAATAATCTCTTTTTTGCACTCTGGCATTATGGATGCACAGATATTAAATTTATAGTGCGGTCATGTCGATTATTCGTGATTTATCACATCTAACATAAAGGTTTATATAATATATATATATATATATATATATATAAAACAGGTTTAGAACATGCCCCATTGAAGACAACAGGGTGTGAATTTTAAAAAGACGATAACACGATGTAGGCAACAATGATTTTTGTCGTTTTTGTCTGCACTCGAAATGTACCAAAAAATGAGCTCACTTTTAAAATTGAGGGGAGTTCTCCTTTAAGATTTCATTTAACAGTGCTATTAAATTATTATTATTAGTGTTTTCAATTTATTCTTCAAGCGAGCATTAGATGACAGCAGAAATAAAATCTATTTTTAAAACTATTTAATTACTGATGTATATACTGATGTATGTATTGTAAAAACTGTATGTACTGCTCGCACAGATTAAAAAAAAGTCTAATATTGCCCAATAACTTATTTTGACACGCTTTAACACAAACATGTTGTTGTTAACTACTTTTCTCATACGTGTTAAGATAAATACATCATATTAATGAAAAAAGTGCTATTAATCACATATACTGTATCATATTCAAATGCATTACATTGTGGAATATGAGTTAACCATTGAATAAACATTTAAAAAATGGCTTTAGAAGAATAGTATTAAATTATATCATATACTACATTAGTATATAACTGTATATTGCATTAGGATATTATCATATTGATTTGACTGCCCGAATCTTTGGTGTTTCCAGTTTTCACCAATTCCTCTGTGATCTGAGTTGATTTCTTTGAGGAGATCAGTTTAATCTCATCCTCTGAATTATGTGTGTTGATTTGAATCTTTTCTGTCTCTCGTGCTCTCAGAGTGAAGCAGGTGTTCGTGAATTCCACATAGTTCAGGTGTCTAGCAGCAGTCGGCAATGGAGGCTGCATAAGTGCATCAACCCTGTGGCAGAGAAAGGTATGAATCCTCTAGAATGCTTTGGAACCATGCACTTAGTTGCTTTTCTCAGCCACCCGGGGTTAAGCGTTAATGCGCAACGTTGCTTGTTAGACTGTGGATCGCTCCTTTTAAAGGGGATGTCTAATGTTTTTTCATACGTTTTGACTTATTTACACTGTTAAAGAGTTGGATTCTCATGCTAAAAAATTAATTGGACGTATGAGATGAGCGTTTTTGTGCCAAATACATTTCTTTAGGATTCGGAGTTTATTGAAAACCTTTTTCTTTTCTTTGTGCATTTTTTTGTACACTTTTCATCACAAAAGCACACATTTTACTCTCTGTTCTGCTGTCTTTTTGGGAGGTCTAAATCTTTTGCTTCCAAGTTGAAAATTTTTGCTTCCGAATGAAGCTGTGTCTGAGTGAGTGGTCTCTACCAACCAGGATTTTTCTATTTGCCACCCTGGATCGAGGTGACATGTTGACCACGCCCATTACTTTTTCCTGCGTGTTGCAAAATGTCCACACTAGGAATGTACAAAAGCAAATAATGTTGGTCCTTCATAAATTATATGTATTTTTACTCTTTTGTCCTTTCCTCATGTTTCATATCATATGGAGCTCAGTATAATCATAATTATAATCATTTTGATTCTTCACCTTTGCACTTGTCAAGTTTTTTTATATATATATTCTTTTATAGTTACTATGGATACAGTGACTGCATTCAGGTGCTGAATATAACTGTTCCTGCTGGCTGTGATAATGATGATGGTGGTGGTGAAATTGTGTCTGTGTGTATGATTTGTGTAGATATGTCTTCCAAGGGTTGTCAGAATGGTCATCTAGAAACAGGACTTTTGTGCAAATTTGTTTTCTTTTTCTGACTGGTCAAAAAAAAAAGTGCTCCCTCCAGCAGGACAAAATATTTTTTTTTTATTTTGGTACCAAGGCGCTACTGAAATTTTAAAATGTGGCCAATCGGAGACTGTATATGTTGGCCAATCAGAGGTGTTTAAGAATCAGTTCAACAGCGCTCAAAATGCTGGTATTGTCATATTTTTTAAATTTCAGTAATGATTTGGTACCGAAGTCGGTACTTTTGACAACTCTATAGTCGGTTTTACTAGTTTGCACATTTGTAGTTCTTCTGAAACCTCACATGGATCTCTCGGTAACACTTTACAGTAAGGTTCGTTAGTTAACATTAGTTAACTACATTAGTTAATATGAACTAATAATGAATAGCACATATACAGCATTTGTTAATCTTTGTTAATGTTATTTTCAACATTTACTAATACTTGATTAAAACGTACAAACACGATGATAGACCTAGATACACCCGGTAGCCCTTAAGTAGCTCATTGAAAATGGTTCACATTGCGTTTGTGTTGAGTCATCTGGACGGGTGCACTGATACCCTACATGCGAGAAACGTGTGCTCCTACACACCCTGCAGAAAGGGATGCAGCAACTCTGAAATGCTGAGATGAAATTAGGTCATGTTCAAATTGCGCTGAGTGTGTGAAACATGCAGGCACATGCATTTTAGTGGCTAACTAAATTGCAAATTGAATCCTGTGTGTGTGCTTGTTTCGTAGTGTCACCTTCAGTTGGGTAAATAAATGTAATGATGTGAAAATATGGATATGGATTCATGGCTTCTAAACAATGCATATTTAACCAAGTGTAAAACTTCCAAGGCTTAAGTCAGTTTCCTGCTTGTGCTTTAAGTGTGTGAACTCTCAAAGTCTGTCAATGAAGCCCAGCGGCTTGTTTATTTGTGTTTACACTGCATTGCCTTTGTAAGTTAGTAGTTTTAATTAATTTATCTGTCTTATGGAAAAGAGTGGCTTTAACCTGAGGAAACAATGGAGGACAGACCTACAGCTACAAACAGATAATAAATACTTCCTTGTTGTTAGTCTTTGAGTACTTTTATTTTTGAAAGAAAAAAAAGGATTAAGACATGAAAGCACACCAGGCATCATGGGATTGAAAGATCTTGAGTTCTAAAGATCCAATCTGAAAGTTTGATCTGTTTATCACAATAGCTGCATACTCTTGTTTGCTTCTCACACTTAAATTGTTAGTTCCCCAAAAACGTTGACTGGTTCATCTTCGAAACACAAATGAAGACTTGTGTCCCTTCATTTAAAGTGCATTTCACCAAAACTTTGACGCTTCAAAAAGTACATAAAGACATTTGTAAATGTAATCCATATGAACAAATCCTTCTAGAGTTGGAAACATCTTAAAAAGAAAATAGTTTTTCCATAAATGTCTTATAAAGTATTATTCACATTCATACACAGACACACTATTCATATTTAAACAGTCTTTGTGCAGTTAACAGACGCTATTCAATAACGCAATTAGAAAAAAGCACTTGTAATACAAGAATAAATAACTTACTAAATCAGTAATGAAACTACCAGCACTTCTGATGTAACTTTTCCAGGATTATTACGATAGTATTATTCCTCACAGTGAAGCAAGACGAGGGAAAGTACAAGACTTTTATTGAACTGGATGTTTTATCCAGCTGATGTGGGTGTTTTCATGGCTTGCCTCAACATTTGCGTTTGAATAGCGCGCGCTCTCAGTGGGCATGGCCACATGAACATGTAATAAACTATAATTAGCTGAAATTACTTCATTTAAAAGAAGAGAATTTCAGCTTTATAACGAAAAATCTTTCGTGGCTGTGTGACAAGTTCATTTTCGGACGTGTTTCAGAATGAACTTCACTGACAGAGCGAATGCAAAATTTGAATCATGTTTATTTTTCTTTATTTGACAAAAAGCAGAACACTTCTTTTTATTGTGAGTATCCACACAAAAAAAATATGTGTGTGTGTGTGTATATATATATATATATATATATATATATATACTGTATATATACACACACACATATTTTTTTTGTGTGGATACTCACAATAAAAAGAAAGTGTTCTATATATATACAGTATATATACTTAACAGGATCTAGATGACACTAAGAGTGCAAAAGAGACACTATGAGTCTCTTTTGCACTGATAAGGAAAAAAAGTGAGCTTGTCGCACCAGTCCGATAGCCGACCCCAGAGGATTGTTTCAATCCCACAATACTTATTGAATATGTTCTTCAAGATGGTTCATTTATATTTGTTAATTAAAACTTACGAAAACATATTTAAATTCAACATGCTTGATTATCTGGCCTTGACATTTAAAGAGTTTTTTTCTGTATGGGGTTCTATGATGTAGGAGAATCAAAAAGAAAGATTCTCGGAGAATAAGTGGATGAACGCTAATCATCTTTCTTGTCTTTTCCTTCAATTCGTGTTATGTTTGCAGACTCTAAGCTGGCCAGCAGGGAGAGGGGTAAGCTGTGCTTCAAAGCCACAAGATGCAGAACAGAGGAAGGTAAGGTTTCCAGTGCATGCACTTAAACGCAAACATTCACAGCATCAAATTCTGAAATTTATATTAAAAACTATTTGCTTATTATTCTGTAAGACGATGTGCACAAACTTAAAATCACATTTACCAAACATATTCTTAGATGTGACTTTCAATCAACAATCACAGCTGCTCTCAGCCAATTAAAATGCAACAAACTGTTTTTTTTTTCATTGATGTTTTAACATGTGGATTTTTTTGTTCTCAACATCTAAGCTACCTCAGATGCAGCAAAAAAATACACCTTTGCTGACCTCAACCTTGGCAATGAACAAGTAAGAAAGCCCTTTTGTTCTCACTACTATTTCAGTGATACTGACTCGAATAATTAAAAAAAAAATAATAATTGATTAATCACCGTTTGATTCCTCCTATCTGGCAGACAGTTAACTCAGGATAATGCACTTGAACACTAAAGTGCCTACTAAAGCCACACTTGCCTTTTCGTGAATGATTTTCTGATTGAGTCACTGACTGTCATCCTCATTCAGCTTCTCAACTGTCCTAAACATTTTTCTCTCTCTTTGGCTTTTCCTCTTAAATTAGATTGTCAGCTCTACCACTCCATGTGCTGATTTCTTCTTCCGGAGGAGTCTGCCTGCTGAACCCAGGAGAGGAGGCGTGTCTTTAGGCGGTGCTAGTCAAATGCGAAGACACAGCCTCGCACATCAGAACGGGACTGATGATGGTGTTACAGACATTGTCAGAAAATGCAGCGAAGTAGAGCTTGACATCATCATCCTTTGGAAGGTAGCTCCTACCAATTGCTGAGAAATTGTAAAAAAAAAAAAAAAAAAAGTGTGTATATATATATATATATATATATATATATATATATATATATATATTATACATATATAATATATTATACATATATATATACAGTGGGGGCCAGGTAATTTAATTTGTTTATAAAGCAATTATTATTAGGACTATCAAAGTTAACATGTTAACCTAAGATATATGTCTAAGGCAGTAATTTACCATTTACCAAATAGCCCAATAACGCATTTACAAAATTTGATATGACCGGTTCTTATTCTTTCTTTCTCCTAAAGACTGTTCAGAATTTATGAGATTAATAATGATTACTGTATTTCATTCTATTAGCTACTTTTTAACAGTAAAGCTTCACACTACCAGTAGTACTTAATGGCTTTATGTTGCCAGTGTGTAGTTTTTATTCCCTCCAATTATAGTGGTTAGAATTGTCACCTTCCATCAGTAACTGTACCAATAGTGTAGTTATAATAAATGTCTGTAAGCACTTTAAGTGTTCAACTGGCCCCTGGGAAATTGAAACCCTTTATTAGAACATGCTTACTAAAAAATTACCAGCCAAACTACCAGTAAGTGACTATTTTGCGCTTGGCACGTGTTGGTTTTGGATCAATGCACTAGATTTTAACACTACTTGTGTTCATGACTTTTTCTATCAATAGAAAATCGGCCCCTTGATCTCAAAGAACTTTTGATGCAAATAATGCTTAGTGACAATATTGATGCTTTACAATTTGAGGTCAGAATGTCCTCGTATTAATCATATGGTGTGTTATTTTAGGCATATGTTGTGGAGGATAACAAACAGCTCATTTTAGAGGGGCAGCTTCATGTTGCACTGCAAACCATTGGCAAAGAGGCCTGCTCGCTCTCGCAGAAAGAGGTACAGTACATATGGAACACAATATCTTACAATGACATGCTTTCGGCTCTTCACATGGGTGCTTTATAAATGCACATAAATATAGATTCACCCTGTAGAGACTATACTTCCTCTAGTGCAGGAGACCACTTTATCTTTTCTAAGAGAATTGGTGAGTGTATACCTATGTAGGCACTAGGGATGTGACTTGAACTGCCACTCCTGAATTGGCCCCAATTCGGGGCCGGCAGTTGCTTGAATGGTGAGTTCATTATTATTCTCAATGAAAAACACAACAAAACAGTACAATGACAAATTCACTTGAATGGATGCTTTTCCATTTTGGTTTAAAACAGTCAAGTCAAGTATGAGGTGAAATGGGCAAAGTGAGGTGAAATCAGACTTCTACTGCTGATTTGTGCTGTGACTCATTCAGCGCACACTGAACACTGGCAACATCGCCGCAAACCTAGAATGCACATGACTAATAATGTTTTGTCTGTGTGACCATTTACAGACCAAGATGTCTGCCTCATCTTAATACATTCAGGTTAAGCTCTGAATTGAATGAATAGAAAATTAGCTTTGCCAAGCAGTAGTTTGGCCTTTTTTTATTCAGTGTATCAGTGAAAGATCACTCTTGGGAAAGAGTCTGAACTCAATGTAACAACCCTCAGAACTCTATAATACTTTATGGAGATGTCTCTTGCAATGCTAGAAGAAAACATTAAAATGTATCATTTTTAGTCTATTTTTTTACCTTTAATTTTTGTCTCGTCTTCTGACGTTGTAAGAAAAGTGTCTTAAACACACCCTTCTAGAACGTCTGTCTCATAAAGTTGGTTTGGAATTCAAATTAAGTGAGCCAATTCTTCTCCGACTGGCAGACGGTTATCTCAAGATAACAGACTTTAGCGCTGAATCAAAACACTGAAGTGCCCACTGAAGGCACACTTTTCGTGAATGTCTTTCTGATAAAGTCCATCAGTCCAACAATGATAAAGGTCAAAGTATTTTATATTTTCAATGACAAAGGCTGTGTTTATCTATTGGTTTAGCTCAAGTAATGGACGTCAGAATTGTTAAGGCATTTGTTGACAATTTCGGTTCAAGTCTTTTTTTGTGGAGTTTGTGTCAGGAGTGCATCAAAGCCTTGATTCTTTTGTAGTGCATGTGTGGTTATAGAGGCACTTTGAAGAATGTGAAATAAATAAATAAATAATGTCAGTCTCTTGACCTTGCAATGTTGCGAAACGTGTGCAAATCCTCTGGCTTCTTTTATGACGAAAGGTAAAGGTTGGTTGGAAGTTTCTTTGGTGTTCACGGCGCAAGGATGGATAAAATGGAGGAATCAGATATTGAGGCTTATCATGGTGTGTGATTTTATAAGAGACCTTGATAATTTTTGTGGAAGCCAGAGTACTTCACTACATTGATGGAAACTGTAATTATTTTTTAGTATCTATAATTATAATCATGAAATATTTTTCATTGATCTCCTTCCTCCTCCCTCATTGAAACCAAAAGAGATTTCTGCCCTTTCATTGAAAGTTCATTCCATCAACACTGTTGAATCAAGTAGTTTAATCCAAGTCACAATTGCTTAATATGATGCACATAGAGCACATCAAATATGGTAAACAGAGGCTCAAACATGCTTTATTGACATGCAAGAACCAGTGAGGGTTGTTGAGATTCAGTTTATTATATTTGGCGAGTTATTTGTATGCATTATGATCAATGTTTATATTTAAATAAAATTAAGAATAGAATAGCCTTTATTGTCATTGCACTTTTGGGGGTACTTTTGGGCAAATTTTAGGGTGCTCACCCGGCATACTTCAGTAACAAAGACAAGACATGGGTAAAAACAGACAGTTTCTCGTTAAAATAGAGACACAGTAATATAAAATGTGAGTATACATATACACACGTGAAAATATATGTATACACACACAAACACATACATATATACAAAATAAATAAATTCAATTAAATTGAATAAAATTGAAAGCGTCCACTTCAAGCAAGAGTGCAGGTAGAGGGAGGTGTGCCGTTTATCTGCCCTACAGGGCACTGTAAATCTGTTCATCATGTAAAGCAAACATTTCAGATGATTTCATATGGATTTCTTTTACAATGCCTATACGAGAGCTTTATGAAGTCTCAAGTTTTGGTAGAACGGACAAAAATCTCTCATGTTTCATAAAAAAAATTACTTATTTTGTGTTTTGAAGATGAACGAAAGTGTTATTAATTTGGAACGACATGAGGGTGAGTAAATGATGACAGAATTTTACTCTTTGGGTGAACCATCTCTTTAATATGCTTATGTTCCTTGCAAAAACTCAGTGACATTCAGTAAATTGAACATTTGGTGGGTTTTCACACTTTCTCAGGGGGTCTCAGAGTGGTCGTGTGAGCACTCTAGAGGAACCCAGACCCCTATAAGGCACACTAAACTGAAGAAAGCCCATCACAGATGGACATTTTTAGCCATTGCATTACATCTCTTTTTTTTCAGCGTCTTGCACCATGCACTTTGTTCTAATGTGAGAAAAAAAAGGGGATGAACACAGTCAGTTTCCTTGTGTGGTGTGATGTCTGGCTTTGATCGTGTTATTTCGGTTTGTGTACTGCACATGAACTTCAAATTAGGTTTTATGATGGTACTCTATTTTAAATAAATATACTTTAAATCCCTACACCATGATAAGAGAAGTGCGTACTGTACAGCCCTCGAATACAAGACAAATGCATAGTCCTCTGCTCTGGCTCTCGCTCAAGTCTTCCTCTCATAATTTGACTTTCTATTCTCTCCATTTGAGAAAGAGTACAAGAGCAAAGTCACTTTAGGCATTACAAGTGAGTCCTGCTCTTTATGAAGATGGATGCATCCTGAGGTGCTTTAAACGGTTAGAGAGCTAGACAGCACAAAGAGACAGGCTCTGACCTTCATGTGTGTGTGTGTGATTGATTTCTACAATTTCCTTTGAAAATCATCATTGTTCAAACATTGTCTCTCTTGGTTTTAAATATTCCTTCTCCATTTCAGCTCTTCATTTATACCCTTGTTCTGTCAGTTGTTTATTTCCCCCTCTGTTTCTCTTCTACTGTTGGGCCTGATTCCATCCAGTCTGAAATTTCCCTCTGCATGCGTTGCATAGCAACACTCATTCATGGCAGAGGAAGTCCCTCACGTGAGGGAATGGCATCACACATGTTGATGTCAAAGTCTTTTTATAGAAACACTCACGTGAGCTTGTTTTTTTCCGTTTTGAGTTCAATCTCTCTCATCCACCCCGTTCCATTCTCTTAGCCACGCACATGCTTTAACCTGAATGAAAAACGTAACAAAACAATTTCCTCTGCTGGAGCTGAGATGTTTCCTTTAAGCTTTCAGATTACATAAAACTTCTGCTTTATGTCTATTAGGAAACTCAGGAGATGGTGCTTCTGAAGTTCAAGCCTGACGTTCCACCTCCTATAAGCAAGCCTTCGCTGGAACAGCTTTCCCACCTCATAAAGACCTGCCTCCACTACCCAGAGTCTTATGATCATCCCTTCCCACAAAAGAGGTGATGCGCACACAAACAAACACTCTTGAAAACCTTAGAGACCTGAATCGGTTTGCCCCAAATCCACAGACTGTGTTTCAGAGGTGATAAGACTTGCAGAGACGTACACTGATGCCCAGTCACGCCCACAAGAGCGTTTGTCTGGCCTAGTTCTGCAGCGGTGCGTGGAAAGTAGGCGTGTTCGCATGAAAGTGTGAAAGATGGAGATAAACTGGACCATGTTGTGGTTATGGCACTCTAAGCGGACAGTCATCACTCATAGCTTTGTGCGAATGGGCTCACATAAATTTGTTTGGTCATTCTGTGAGGAACAAAGTATGGGGCGGCAGTGGCTCATGTAGGTTGTCTACAAACCGGAAGGTTGGTGGTTCAATCCCCGGTTCCACCTGACCAAGTGTCGAGGTGTCCATGAGCAAGACACCTAACCCCAGCTGCTCCCGACGAGCTGGATGGCGCCTTGCATGGCTGACACCGCCGTCGGTGTATAAATGTGTGTGTGAATGGGAGGCAATATGTAGAGCGCTTTGGTGGCCATTAGGTCTATGAAAGCGCTGTATAAATGCAGTCCATTTACCATTTTATTTACCATTTATGGAAGTTTGTTTCTGCCACAGAATAAAGCGTTTTAAGAGATAATTGCAACTTTTTATCTCACAGTTGCGAGTTTACTTCTTTTTGTGTGTTATAAAGTCAGAATTGTGTGATATAAAGTCACAATTGTGTGTTAATAAAGTTAGAATTGCAAAATTGTCTTTTCTCACAATTGCGACTTTATATCTCGCAATTCTGACTTTATAACACGCAATTGCGAGTTTATATCTAGCAATTCTGACATTTTGACAGTGGATAAGACACATGCCTTTGGTGTGAGAGACCCGGGTTCGAATCCACTGTGACACCAATGTGTGGGGGTCCTCACAGACATAAACCAGCATTTGAGAAACAGGAAAACGAGAGGGAGTCACTGTGAACTGGCCTCTAATAAAGCCAGAGAAAGGCCCCACCTCTCTGAGTTCGCTTGACCAATGAGATTGGTGGGATTTCCGAGCGGGAAATTCTTTGTTTTAAGCATTCTCAGTTGCATGTGCAGCTTGATTTGTTTCTGATGAAGAAACTAAAAACGATTCTGGTTAAGGCCTGTTCACACCGGGACGAATTTCGCATGCGTTATTCATCGACGTTTAACGCCTTGTGACTAAACAAAGGGCGCCAATGTGAGTGTTCACACCGACACGTAAAACGGCCCGCGTAAAAGCGGCATTTTTGTAAAAAAACTCAGACCACTGAAATTAGCGCTTTTGCTCACGTGTTTGGAGCTTCTGAAGAAGCAGTAAAAAACAACTTGGGGGCGCTCAAACACAAATCGTTCTTGCCGAGCACACATATGCAACGGCGAAGAAGATATACGCATCACCGTTTACACAGCCAGGAAGAAATAAGACGAGGAAGATGCAGGGCAAGATGAATATAGAGCTGCTGTTCTCGTTGGTGTTAGAACATAAATAACTATATGACAAACGCGACAGGGACTACACACATCTTGATAAAAGATAACTATTATGGAGTGGTATTGCAGAGCAAATGGGCGCCATCTAATGTCAGGGAATGAATTTGCATGTTCACTCGGCTCATCGTCGGCGAAAAACGCTTGGGTGTGAACTCAAAAAACGCTGACGAATAACACTCGCTGATATTCATCCCGGTGTGTACGGGCCTTGGTTACACTAATATGTTGCACAGCTATCGAAATATCATGTACACAGTCATTTCGATCTGTAAAGTACCAATTTATAGAGACCAAACATGGTATAAGTGACCATTGATTCTATTGTAAAATACACAGCATCAACAAAATAATAGTATTAAAAGACATTACAAAAGACAATTATTTGCAAAATGTTCTTCATGTTCATTTATAGACCAATTTGTCGCTAATTAGTGCAGCAAAGTCTGTATTAAAGGCTGTTTCTGTCTTTCCCATCATCTCTGTCATAAACATGTGACCACATTTTTAACAGCAATAAAACCAACTGATGGTTGTCCTGGTTACCAAGACCATCTTCCCCTCACCGGGGGGTGGGACCTCTGATCCCAGAGTGAGTTTTAAAGATTGTTTGGTACATATACCAAATAATTGTGTCTGATTTGTCAGTCACTTTTAGTGTGAACAGACAAATAGCTTGAAGTTTTGCAGTACTTTGTCTGTTGTTTTCACTGAAAAATCAAATTGCAATTGCAAACCAAAATCCAATCGGTCGAAAAAAGAGAAACACATGGATGAATCATTCAAAAGATCTATTACATGCTTTTTACAAAATATATAGGGTTCTTTTTCATGTCATGTCTACATAAAACACTTAAACTAATTAGTTTAAATCATTTTCTTTTTAAATTTAGGATGGGGAGGGAGATAGGAAAGTTGGGGAACAGATCTGAAAATCTAAAAATATCCCACTGTGCAACCGTATCGACATAAAGAGCTTAAATTTGTCAGGAAATTGAACTAAACATCTTGTACCATGATGAGATGAATGTTCAGCAGGAGAGGCAGAGGAGCAGTCCATCCATATTTGTGCTTCAGGACAAATGACTTAAAGTTGCTTCGCACCAGTGTAAGATTAACAGAAGTTATGAGAACCATTCATCAAAGTAATATCTAGATGAAAATCAAGAGTGGTCTATTTTACATCACAAAATTGAACAATCAGTTTTGTCTAGCTTGAAAACTTGGGCTCATGATATGTGGAAATGAGTTGCAAGAAATGTTGTTTTTTATTGCATTTTGCAATTAAAGAATAAACTGTTTAAATTTGGTTTGCTTTCTTGGAAGATGCACAAGCACTGCGTCAAGATGAGAAATTTCAAGAATTAAACATACATCTGAAACCCACCTTTCAAATCTTGCTGTACTTAACATTTTTTTCCCTTTTTCCCCCCTAGTTTATGTATGGTACCAGTCACCCTGACGTTGTCCAACTGTTCCTTGGCTAAGGTAGATGTCATCATTGATCTGCGGCATAAAACGACCAGGTACATCTTAGCTTTTCCCGATGCCTAAAGGCCCCGATATACTTAACAAAAACAAACTGGTGTGACGTCATTTCATACTAACCAATCAATAATTTCAATAATTGAAATAGATACTGACACTTTTCTTTTTCATGTTTAATAATGTAAAGCTGCTTGCTTTTAAATGGGTCATGAACTGCATTGTTTTATTTTTTACAATGTTTCCTGGTGTTCACTTATTATGTTAGTATGATTTTTAATTTTTCCTACCCTGATTTTAGCTAATGCTCTGTTTGAAGGGGTGTGTCTTATGTGAGACGCCCACTGTTGTGATTGGCTGAAATCTTTGCATATGAAATTACATGTGGAACTCTCTCGTAATCTTTTACCACATTTTTACCATTACTGCTGTCAAGGTTATATAATCCTGAAATTATTTAAATAATCCTTAAAAGGTGTTGTTTATAGTATTATATTTAGATATTTAGCATCATATTTAGACCGTGGCATGAAAGGTTGGAGCGATGAGCATTGTACATGTTGAGCTCATGAATGCAGTGATTCTCGTCATTGTAACTCGATTTCTGCACTCTCATGAATGCTATCATCATATCTAACCGTGCAAACACAATGTAAATATAAACTCGCTCTGTTTGATTGACAGCTCCAGCAATTATAAAATTATAAAATTACAAATGCAAATTAGTATCGCACGACCACACTCATTTACATTTAAATGCAGATCGTGATATAATCACGTAACAAAATAACAACAAAACAAAAGCGCTCACTCTGAGCGTGGATTGAATGGCCTCGTATGTATGTGGGTGTGTGTGCGTAGTCCTGTGCAAGTGTATGGGTGTGTGTGTTAAGTTCGTCGGTCACTGTCAGGAAAGCACAACACCTCAGTAATATATTGCAGGCTTAGTTTGATGCGAGTACCTGAGACGGTAGGCGTTGGGGACGATCACCGAGTTGCAGTTGGTATCTGAAAGTTTCCAAAGATGCACGGCACGAAACCCACTTTGCTTGTTCACTCTCTCATCCAACTTGGAAACAACGGCCGCTGCAGACGCTCCATGCTCCGAGTCTAACACACACCCGTGCAGTTCACTTCCACACGATTCCTTAATATCCAGAGTCAAGTGTGAACGAAGAGAACTGGAACCTGTGACTGCTGACTGTTCCACTGCTGCTTTCTCGTTTACCGACCTTCCTCCATTCCTTTTCCGCTTCCTTTTTATACTCACTGCGTCATCCTCGCCCTGTCTCCTGATTGGTTAATCATATTTCATTCATAAAAAGTGCGGGTTCGCCCCGAAATCGTCACAGAAGCATTCTTTGTTTACTTTCATAATTTAATCAGTTTTAATAACAGGTTGTTTTCATCCTACTAAGAGAATCATTGTGAAGTTGCCTGGTTTAGTCACTGGTTTGAGTTACTGACACAAAGAACATCTGACAGTTGTTGCATGAATCATTACATGTCAGAAATCCGGCATTGGAATTAACACGGTTACTTGCATGTCGTCGCATTACTGTCGAGTCCATATCGCAAAAGTTTGTTCGCAAAGCCTACACCGGAATTGCAACTGATTTACCAAATAATCCACAGTGAAATAATGTACAGCATACAAATAATAATTCTCAACTGAGACATTCACATTGTTGAAAATAAATAACCACTTTCTTAGCATTCCTTTGGAAGGTAATGTTTAGTCCAGTGATCCTGTATCTCTTTTCTCTCGCTAGTGGGAGGGGCCAAATTTGTAATGATGAAGTAGGTGTTGATTGATGAAGTTTTCAGTTCTGAAACTTACAGGATATTTTTATAGTATGATGACCTATTATATATGTCCAAAGCTCAAGGAAAATTTGATTTCTCAAATTCTTGACCCCTTTAAACAATCAATAGCTATGTAACCTAAATAAATATAATGTGACTTTACTGAACGGCCAAATTGCAGAGCTTGTGCAAACATCCACATCACTCTGATCAGATGCTTTTTAACTCATGTTTTCTCACCGCTGTCATTTTTGTTGTATTTATATTGTTATTGAAAGTGTGCAGCGTATATTTACATATTCATCTGAGCAGTGTGGGAAATGTTGGGATGTTCACGAATAGTCTACATTTGGTCACGTATTTCGAATATCTTTTTACCCCTAAGCGAAGAATGAAAAGAACTTCATGAGTATATCGGGGCCTTTTGTGCAAATGTTATAAATATGGAAGGTATTTGTCTCACTCTCTCATTGTCTTTTTATGCAGCCCGGAGTCCCTGGAAGTGCATGGTTCATTTAGCTGGCTGGGCCAGACCCAATATAAGTTACAACTCCAAGCTCAAGAGGTGCACATGCTTTCCTTGAAAGCCTGTTTCTTCCAAGCTGGAGTTTATAATTTGGGTACACCTCGTGTCTTCGCCAAGTTGGCACAGACCAGCGCTATGTGTGAGACCAGCCAGCAGAGTGCCATGCCTGCACTTATTATCATCAACAGCGTTTGAGGTAACACCGAAATGTTTCCCTGTTCTCGGCCCACCTAAATAAATGAAACGGACCGGAGTCCAAGATTTTTTTTTTTTTACTTCTTGCTAAAACGAAATCTAATTGAGAGAGATACGTAAATTAAAAAGACTTGAACACAAATATTTCAACTTAACACCGCATCTGATGTGCTTGCCATGGTGAGCTAAACACAAACAGACTCTAGATGTTTTGTCTTAAATGCACCTGAAGTGTGACTGGATCTCTTTTTTTTTTCCCCATGTTAATTTATCTCATGTCAGTCCATGTATTATTTTGAATAATTTTTTCTCGTTTTATGAAATATTTTTGTTTTTAGAACTATATAATTTGTTTTTTTCAAGATACCAAATATGGTAATGTTATTGGCTATGCACCTCTGCCTCATACTGTCCTGCTGGATGTCTCATGGTTGCCCACTGTGATCTGTTGCCACAGTAACATAAAAACATCTCCAGTGCTATCTTGAAACCAGAAGATGAAACACCGTAACTGATGGACTGTAACCGGTGATAACTTTGCAACTGCGATGGCATAATCTGTCAAATCCAGTCAGTCTGCAAATGTGGAGTCAAGTGGAACTCAACATCACCTTATGAGAAGCCAGTAGAATTGGCAAAGTCCAACGTGGAGCCATCTTAATGTTCGTAACCCGTTAAGCAATTAGCAGAATCCATGTTGCCCAGTCAAACAGCAGAGGACCCGTTAGAACATCAAGAGGGTAAAAGTCACAGTTTGAGAGCATATTTTTGTTTGTGCATCTTTGTGTGGGTGGGCTGTGTTGTCTTCTCAAGAAATTTTTAATTTTCTACAAACCAATCGTCTTCTCCCACCCCCTCAGCTCTCATTTCCATCTCCACTACTATGATCAAACTGTTATTTAAGTGTATCTACATGACTGCTTTTCTGAAAAAAAAAATGATGTATTATATTTATAACAAATTACTGTACATAGAATAAAATGTAACCAATAACCAAGAACCTGGCTGCCTGTTGCCTTCTTAGATGTTTTTTGTTTTAGAAATGTAATTTACTATATTGATTTAGCAAGTAGCGTTTACCGAGCACAACATGCATGTTTGTTCTCTAATATGCGATCCCTGGGAAGCATGTAATTGAACATGTGGTGTGGTGGTGAGTGCGAGGCTTTTGATTTATTTTTAATAACAGTATTTGTCTTTGCGTGTCTGGCTATCAGTTACACAAAACTGAGCTTCAAAATCTTGCCAGAAATGCTTTTCGTGAGTAAAATTATTCAGCACAGCTGATTCTGTCAGTGGTATTGTTTCAGTGGTGTTATTTTCTGTATGTAAGGCTGGACAAGCCTCTGGGTTGTCTAAAATTTTTTGCATTTTGTCCCTGAAACAAAAAACTAGTTGGAAAAATCAACGTGGTTAAGCATCATTCTGTGGACAATGGCAGCTGAAACATCAGTGAAAGGAATGTGACAAATTTCAGAGCAATACACATAACAGTGTGCCCACATATTTGAAATTATTTTTTATTTTATTTTTGTCTTAAAGGGGTGGTTTACTGCTTTTTTTCGTTGCATGATTGTGTTTATGGAGTTCAATATAACATGTATTTGTGATTTTTCTTTTTTTTTAAAGTCTTATTTTTTTTATAAATTTCACCTTTATTGTAAGCCGCGTTCAAAGCCGTCATTTGAACGACTGGTTTACATCCTGAGTCTATGAAACCACTCCCCCAGAAACGGGTAGTGGGCTCAGATTGGTTGGTTTTGGGCCGGTGTGTTGTGATTGGCTTAACCGTGTTGCACATGTTGTCCGGAAACTTCACGCCCATTACCTTTATGGGCGAAGTTGCATGTGTTGTTCATGTCAAATGTAAATAATGGTGTCGATACCGCCGTATCAGTATGAGCCAGAATCAGACCCAGTTCTTTATACACGTTTGTTTTACACAGTAGCATCGAACTATCTGGTTACTATATAGACAAACAGCGTTGTCACTGGTTTACGTTCTTGCTCAAATTGAAAAAAAAAAATAAAGTATATATACACGAAAAATATATTTACAACATTAATGCATATACAAATTCAGGTCCAAAATGTTTGTAAACTTTGGAACATAATTAATTTTCAGGAACATAATTAAATATAAATTGTATCCATTGTTGACGAACTACAACGTCCGTGGGAAGCTCGAACACAGAAGACCTGACAGCTGGGTGAAAATAACACTTTCGATGAGTCGCAGAAATATGCGCATGCCCTTTTTTGCATATTCCGGAAGGAGGATTGATGCAAATGTGTGGGTTAGTGACGTCTAAAACCTGTTGTAGTCCCATTCGAGTCGTTTTTGTGGGCATTAAACTTCCTGATTTTTAAAAGATGATATCGCTGCTTACATTGAACTCTCAGCGCTGCAACTTTGCAGATACTGTTCATGCACCAACAGCAACATTACACACTATTTAAAATGAAAAAAGTGAAACCGCAATCAACCCCCCCTTTAATGCTACTTTGTTATAGCACAAATTACTTAACTCTGAACTTTTGTTCATGCTCTGATAGATAGATGGATGGATGGATGGATGGATGGATGGATGGATGGATGGATGGATGGATGGATGGATGGATGGAAAGAAAGAAAGAAACAAACATTTGGAACAATTATTTAAATGGCATAGTAGTTGACTAACATAATTCTTTTTATTCGCAAACAGAAAAGATGGCATGATAGTAAATCGTTGTGTGATAACTCATCATGAGTGTTACTGTTGCATAGGTTATGATGATAAATGAGTTTATTTAATAACAGTTAATTGTAACGTTATTGTGAATAAAGGCTTAGCTACAAATAGACCATTAACATGTGATGTTCCCAGTGTTTCCATCTCATTATAGCAAATCACGTATAGCATATTTGGTTTTCTCTGCTGTCTGTTTTGTCTTGGTTTTTATAGTACCAAAAAGTCCACATGCATTTCCCTGACTTTCAATATTGCAAATTGACTCCTTCGTACATTTTGAATTATACTTTCAGTAAGATGTTAGGGTAAATTGTCAGCGGGAATGATGACGCTGTTGGGAAGCATTGTTCAGCCCGGTGATGCTCCGTGTACACGCTTCCCCCCGCTGCATCCACGCGCTTCAGATTGAACGAGCGCTCCAGCCTGTGTTGAGCGCTCACGTGCAATTTAATGCGCGCGCTCGTAGGAAACGCAGCACGCTTACAGTGACTTTTTTCCCTTCTTTTTACGTTGATTTGTCTAACAAAGTCTTCAAACCTTATTTAAAGCTCGCCTGTCTTCATTTGACCTCATAACCTGTATCCTCAAAAGTATTTTGCTCACAAATGGTGCGTGGTGGGATTAATTAAAGCTAACCTTTGAATAACCTGGTTGAAGGCTTACCGATAGCCTACTTCATTAATTAAATGATAATGTCCCCCTTTATTTCATTTTGCGTTTCGTTCTTTCCTCTTCTGTCCCTTTTCATCTCCGTTCGTGTCTTTCCGTTCTTTTCCATGCCTTCTCTTTTCTTCTTTATTAATCGCTTATTGTAATTATTTATACCTTCTTATTATTCATAGTTTTGAAAAGAGCATCTTAGAGCACTAATCATTTTGCACTTGAACGGGAACGGTGAACCTGCTATCCCAGTGCGAGTATCCAGATCTGAAGCCTAGTGTGTGTGTGTAAAGGCACGAGAGGCTTATGTCGTCAAATGTGTATTTCCAAACCGTTGAGCGCATCATATAGTCGGGTGGGGGTCATTCACAACTCATGTGAACCGCTCGGGATCACCTGCACGTGCATTTGCGCGCGCACACAGTCTTGCGCAAAAACTAATTTGATCACCGGAAGGTCTGATCTCGCTTTTGGTCTCCCACGCGCATCCCCACGACTGCGCGTGCCACCGCGATGTGGGTCCGAACTGAGGAGCTTTAACGACTGATCACGGATAAAGCGGATGAATCCCTTCGGCTTCCCGAGGAGAGGCGAGGCTGACGGCTGTCACGGTAAGAGGGGGTGATGTTGGGGATGTTGAGTGGAATAGTGCAGTCATGGTTCTTTGAACCCACTTTGCATAAGGAATGTGCGAGAGATGACATCGAATAGGTCCAAGCGAGCAGGTGCATGTAGATAAATAGCGCGCAAAGAGAGCAGGTGTGGAAGCGAGAGTTTGGTGCTGAGACGCGCGCCAGAAACATGAGTGCGATTATTCCGCTTTTCTCTGTAGTTTTATGGTTTCGTAATAGCATCTATTTACCCCATACACTTGTTAATTGGTTGTAATCCAATAGCATGTGTTTTCCCAGACAAGCTTTAATTTTGGTCATTTTATAGTGAATGAACGAAGCTGAAAGCTCGTGTGCTTATTGGCTGAGTGTTGCGCTTCTCCTCGCATAGAGATCGGGGAGTGTTGTAACATTTTTCTTAAACTATCTCAGTGTTATTTTGTACTTTATGTTTCAAAATTGTACAATTTATTCATCTACAACTATCTACAACTTATTCATATCTACAACTTATTCATAAACTGCGTTAAATATTGTCAAACAAAGAGTGGTGCTACAATTAACCCATACTTGGGTGTTTGTTACTCGAAATGAACATGGATATTTTACAATTTTTTAAATTACTTTGTGGGAATCAAATGTACTTATTTCAAAATAAGTATCACCTCCCTCAGCTCGTTGCATCATCAGCTCATTTCATTTTAATTTCAAAATTATAAACTACTTTTCTGTGATGGGTGTAGCTACCGTTTGTACAGTATAAAAACATTTTTGTCAATGCAAGTCCCCAAAAACACGGAAACGTGTGTATCTGTACGTGTTAGTCATTTTATATGCAATCTTTGTGGGTACACTAAAAAAATGTTGCCTTGAACACCGAAGGTGATTGTAATTGCTGCCTTAAACACCCAAGTTGATTGTAGTACAATCAACTTGGGTGTTTAAGGCAGCCATTTTTAAGTCATTTCAACTTAAATTGCTTTAAACTGACTTTAAAGAAAAAAAGTTAAAATCTAGTATAATTTATATTTTTTTAAAAAAACTATTATGTTGATGAGTTAATGCAATTGTAGAAGTAGACTACATTACAACCCTTCATGTCTGGTAAACCACTATTTTTATAACATGTAGATAGACATATTATAAATTAAAACAAGAGAACCAGCTGATTATGTAATTTAAAATCCATTAACATTATCTCAAAATGTAAAAGCCAGGTGCTTATTAAACCATATTTTTTTCACAAAGATACTTTTAGCTTATAGAGTCACCTCACAGGGATGAAGGTCATGTGATAGTGATTTTTCCCCATCTCATTTCTCACCCTAGCTGTTACAACACTCCCTGCTGTTGCTATGAAACTTTCTTCAACAACCACAGATTAATAAAACAGAGACAAACAAACTATAATATGATCATTTTTGTTTTTACTTTGCTCATATTTAAAATATTCCAGTTATCCAATACCTCTATTCAATGCCTTTTCATTCTAAATCTGAAGTTTTACTAGTGCGTTTCCCACTGAAGTTCACTGTTAACAGCCTTTAGCTGCGCCTGGAGTCTGTTGTGGTTCTCATCTCAGACTCAACACTCATATAAAGAGCTCTGGCAGGGATTCATCCTGTAATGCTTTCTTTTCTCCTTCACCTGTCCCTGACTGCAGCCCCTCTTCTATCAATATAGTAAATTGACATGCATTCTTATGGTTTTGATGTAACAGGTCAGCATATTACTTAAGTATATTACTCTGATGAAAACATGGGAGTGCCAGAAAGTGGGGTATATCAAAACAGTCAGGAAAGCATATTATACCGGTTTATATAAAATCCTCTGTAGACAGTTAATGCATTCCATTTGTGTGATTATAATCTGGAATGTTTCTGATATTTTGGCTGTTTCTTGTAAATCTTAGATTTAAAATCTTTCTGTACCTGGTGGTAATGCTTAAATGAAGTTTTGAAAGTCACACAAGGATTGACACTTGCTTTAAGCATTTTTGTTGGCTTTTGTAGTTCTGAAGAGACAGAAGAAGAGTCACACCACCATATGGAAAGAAGCGTAAATGGATGGAGAAGCATAGTTTACTGTAAAGCTGCGTCTTAGTTTTGATTACCTTGGCGAAAGCCAAGTATAAATCAGCTTGAAGTTTTAACATCTACTCTCGTGTAATGGAAATCATAATGGTGAATTCCTTTTATGAATGATTGTTCCAGTGCACATAGACAACCATTGTGTAGGTGGGGGGGTGCTAACACAGAAATCTAAAATCCTCGTCCAAATTTCAATCTTAACCATGCTATTTCATCAGAAACAATCTTAAAATGGAGTTTTGAGTGTAATATACAAAACTAACCCTTCAAACAAGGGTCTTCAATCTTTCAGAAAGGGCAGAGACCGAATAGAGACCTAAATTGAGCAGTATAACTGTGTATGCTGTTATTAGCTTGAGGTCAATCAGCGGTTGGCCGAGCTCCTGAAATACTGTGTTTGACCTCCTGCTGAAAACCCTTGCTCTAAAGAAATGACTCTGGAGTTTTCCCCTAAAATAAAAGCTGCAAGTGAGGAAATCTAGACATAAGTATTTTAATTGTACTCCTGTCCTAGTAATTAACTACAATAGCACAGTGTTTTTGTCCAGAGTGGAATAAAGATACAAAAGATATGTTAGGATAGATGGGTGAAATCATTGGGCCAGTTGTTCAAAGGCAAACTAATCGGATTTTGGTTATCGGATTGGATCAAATCTTGAAAATGAGTTGTTCAAAAAGGGAACGAAGGAATCTGAAATCAGATTAGATCAGGGAATCCAATCCTAGTTTTAATCTGGATCAAACCTTCACTTTGTGTTGTTCAAAACTTGTCAATGCGATTTCGATAACTTTGATTAAAAACAAAACAAACAAAAAACAGGATTTTCCTGATCCCAACGGGGGGTAGGATTTCAAGGTGGATTTCAGGAAGAAAATGTAGTAAAACTTTAAAATTGTTCAAATAATACATTTGTATCATTTAGTGTATACTTTTATTTATATTTTGCACTTGACTTGTGTAACTGTTGTAACAGTGATAAAGTAGACATAGGCTAACAATTAAGCTATTCAGTATAGTAAAGTAAAAATAAACTAAAAATGATCTTGTCCCCATTTGTTTTTTGTCTCAAAATAAGAAACACTTGCAGTCACCCCATGTTGGCTCTTCTACCTGTTCTTAGCCCACATTGTGATATGTTGTCCCATTTAGAGCACTGGTAATCTGGATTTGGTAATCTTGAAAACTGTGCACCTGGATCAGGGTGATCCAGTCCAATGTTGCTTTGAAAAACCGGCATAAAAGTAAGACGGATAACCTGATCCTGGATAGAAAAAAATGGGATTTCCAAATCCGGATCATTTTGATCCAGATTAAATGTGGCCCATTGTGTTCAAAAACCGTTGAAAGCCTTGACTGTATTATGGAGACAGTAAATTGTTTACATAAATGTATAGGTGATGAGTTAATTGTTAAATATTTAATTTAGTTAAATCGGTTTAAACTGATATTTTCTGTTATCTTCACTGTTAATTTGATATCTTTCTACAATGTCTATGATGGAATTTCACTTAAATCAGATTGTTTGGCTTCCTAAAACCAGTGTGAATGTGATGTGGACTGAGATACTGTCACAACTGAAAAGCTCAGGCAAAAGTCAATGCGAAAGAAATGGTTTATTTTTACTGTTCAATTTGATTGCTGAAAAGGCTGTCTTAAATGTGTCCTCAAAGTGCACCAGAACTGATGCATTTTTATTACGGGACCCCCCCTAGAGGGCATAGTCTCATCCAGTGGGAAATGCCAGCTGACGACTTATCTAAATATTCTCTCTCTCACTGTCTACTGTGGTTAAGTCATACTGATATCATATGACTTTCACAAGACTTGTAACTTATACTTGTTTTTCCTCATTAATGGGTTTTGAGAAAAGGCCATCCTCAGAACTGTTGTTTATCATTTCATGGTAAATTCAGGAAGATGTGAGGTGGACTTTTCTCAGTCTATACGTGACTACAGTGCAAACACAAATGACACAACACACTTTCGTTTTGGAATCGACCTCAAATTCAGATGGATTTTGAATCATTGCGGCTGACTGATAGAAATGCATGCCCTGAGAGGGTTAGAATACATATGGATTGAGTTATGGATGCATATCTGGAGACATGAAGACTTTGCCCAGGCATGCAGAACAATCTAAAGGAGACAACCTCATGGTCCTTCCTTTTATTAAAGGGCTCATATAATTGTACATTGTACTGAAATGTGTGTTGGCAGTGCCTGTACACAACCATCCTATAATGCTAAAAATCCATCCAGTGTTTTTGATTTAATCTCCTTGTATGTTTTTGACGTCACACGGTCGGACGCCCCTCCCACGATTGTTGATTGACAACAGCGTTTCAACAGAGTGAGCTGTCATCATAGTCCGCTATTGTTGATATGCTGGAGCAGAATGGCGTCTAAGCGGTTGATATGCGTAGATGGGAGAAATTCCTACACAGCGTTCCTATAAAGATTAACTTGTAGGGTCTTTAGGGGAAGTATGTAAGAAAGAAGGCAGAACATTTAGAGGGAGAGAGATGGAATATTTATACACATGTGATTTAAAGAGCCTGGCAATGAGCCTAAAAAAAGTTAAAGGCTATAGACACAGTTTTAAATAATCATGTACTCTCAGCAAAGCATGCTTCTAAAAGGGTCTAGAGCACACGTTTATAATGCAAAGTTTAGAGAAATGAGTTATGTGCTTCAGATTTACTAAAAAGGAGATTTGTTGTCTGAAATGATTGTACAAGATAAGGAGGCAATAGTAGCATTTTACAATCACCACATTTCCTTCTCTCTCACTCTCTCTCATCGGTAGTAGCCATGTTTGCTAGCAGGTTAAAATAACTGCGGGCGTTAAAATGAACAATCGGTCATCCATTTATTTTATTCAGACTGGTTTTGAGAGTCAGATCATCTGACTCAGATCAATACTTGTCTCGTGAATACGACAAGGTTGATGTCAGGATTAACTGTGAACTGTGTAACAACTTTAAGATGCATTATCATATGCATTTGGCAGATGCTTTAGCAAAAGATTTTTTCATGCATTCCTTGGGAATCAAACCTATGATCCATTGCTTGCACTACATGAAGCCTATATATGCTGTACTGATTGAGTTAAACAGAAAGGCAGTGGCATGAATAAAGCATTTTAGAAAAACAAAACCTAGACAATGAAAAATTTAGATATTAAATTCAATAAAAACGATATTTAAAATGTTAGAATTAATTACGTACTATTATAATGGACAAAGTCATGCAAATTGGTTGACATTGGTTAACCTTTTACACAAACAGTCAAATCCATTAAATAATGAGACCAAGTTCAATATCCCATAAAAGATATCAGTAAGTTATGAGGATACATGGCACCGATTACTGACTCATTCCCAGATATGTCAAAATAATGTTCTCAAAGAATCATTACAAACCCAAAGCAGTCTTCTGTAATCGACATGTAAATGTGTGAGCTTGATTGTGTGAGCAAATCTCTCTCTCTCTTTGTGTGTGTGCTTTACAGATGCGAGTACTGGACAACAGCAGCTTCCAGTCTAACATCCCAGTGGCTGTTGACTTCACAGTGGGCGTGGTTTATTCCCTTTTTGGTAAGAGCGAGAATTCATTTATATTTTAATCATATCATCAAGTTTGTTCTATGAACCAACTGAATTACAGGTTTTCCATCTACTGAGAGAAAATGTGGACTGCACTTGCAATTGCATGGCTGTGTTCTGGCATCCAATGCCCTTAAATTAACATAAGTGAGTGAAACAGTGCACATGTGTGCAGTTCTGAACTCAGTTTATATCTCCAATGCTGGATGTTCTTCAATGGTATATGATTGCTCTACACATGCAGGTCATAGTAAGTGATACGGGTTTGTGATTATCAGAATGCTAAAATGAATTTGTGATTGCCGATAGTATTATTTTTTTTTTTTGGTGTGCTCTGGCTGTGTTGTTTTAGTGCCTGAATCACTTTAAGAGTTATGCTAATCGGATAATGGCACAAACAAGCCTGTGGAATTGGGGATGTTTGTGCAATCTGATTGCAATTTGAAAGCTGTGCAATTTGCGGTAAAGAGCGCACATTCACAGACATGTAATGCATATATGTATTTTAAAATACATATAGTGTGTTTTGCCATTCTACAATTGCTAAATTAACTTGCCCTTTAGTGTATTTTGCAAATTACGTCATTTATAAAATGAATGAAATAGCCTATGTTATTCTGCTGTTTTTACCTGGATTGAAGGTAACACATGCCTGCACATAAAGTTTGAATGTGCTTTATGTGAAAAAGAAAAAGCACTACAGAACAACTTACCATCCTCCTTGGTCAAACTGATGTATTTATTTTTTTTTACAGCATAATTCAGATCATTTCAGCATCATAATTACTGATGCGTTCGTGGCAGAAACAATAGAGGTGGGTTGAATGCCAGAATACTTGTGTGCCAAGTGCTAATTGGCTTTTACAATTCAACATACAAAGCATTGACCTCCTTTCCTCGGTGTCTCTTGCTTCTCGCTCTCTTTTGTTCCCTCTCGTTGCATCTGTAATTGATTCTGGCCATTGAACCATCAAATACTTGTATACTGTTGAACTGTATATTTTACATTTGCCCACGGCAACATTCCTTTGCTATTTAATGTTTCTCGTATCACTTCTCCTATATTGTTTAAACTTTATAAACTTTTACTGTTGATTGCAAAGAAGGAAAAGAACTTGAAACATACCAAATAACACAAAAGGAAGATGGAAGGAAAAAAGTACAGAAAGGCAAAGGAAACTTCAATCAGAAAGAAAGGAAAGATAGTCATTAAGATATTTGGTATGGTTTAGAAGATTGTACAAGTGTGAAAAAGTGTAAAAAATGTGCAGTTCAACAGCATGGTTAAATATGGTTTTTCATTCATTTTTAAATATTTAAAATGGCCATTTATATCACTTCGCGTTATATTAAATAAACTTGTCAACAATCCTGTGTCAGGGTTTTAGAACAATTTCTGAAGATTTTACTGATAATTTGATAATAATTCTGATTGTAAAAAGTCCAGTCCACCATCCATCTCCCAGCATTTTCTTGCTCTTTTGGAAAGTGGTGGGAATGCAATAGTGGAGAAATGTGAAAAAGGTCCGATAGTGGAAACTTTATATACTTTACAAGTAACATAAAATCATTCTAAATCATATAAACGTCATTTCCATTAATTTATTTATTTGATAAGAAGCTGTACCAAGAGGGATAATGTACAGTGAGTCATTCTGTCATCATACCACTTTACTGGGTGATACAAGACAACCCTGTCATGAGACCTGTAATGGGAAATTTACCACGGCATATTTTATTGATGAAATAACTCAGTGTTATATATGCATTAAAGCTTAAGTTATTGCCAAGGTTTCAGCCTTCAGTTGTGTGCTTGCTGTTCCTTCACAGAAGGGCTCAGAGCGCATTTGAAGCTAGCCAAAGTCAGCATAAATTTGATGAGATTTTCATGTTCGTGATCTAAAGGTGGTTTGCTGATAATTTCTGTCAAAATGCTTAATCTAGCCAGCTGAGGAAGTGTGTTCTCCAATCTGAGCAGAAAAACCTGAAATGTTTCCGTCGGAATGAATTATGAGCGGTTCAGAAATGAGTATTTCTCATATTTACCTTGATATATCTCCAATTTATTAACGTCTGCTGGGACCATTCTTTCATTCAGCCATGTGGGTTTATCAGGAGTGTCAGCTAACATGGTTACTGAGTATACAAATCTAGAACACTGAGCCTGGGATTGCATTTAATGCAGAGGTGTGGAAATGACAGTGAACCCAAGGGACAAGTGTCCAGCAAGTTTAAAATATGTCAAATTGAAAATAAATATATATAAAAATATTAGATTTGAATTAATTTGGTTATACTGCATACTTTCTGTTTGAATTTTAAATTATATCAGTATTAGATTTTAAGTGAGATAAGGTTGAAGACCCAAAGTCTGGCCTAGGGACAGAGGCAAAATAGTAAAAAACGCATATAAAATGCCTCCTATTTTATATAAAACAACAGAATTGAACAATGTTTATATATATATATATATATATATATATATATATATATATATATATATATATATATATATATATATATATATAGGTTCCCCTACACATGTAGTAAGTGTGAAAAAAAAGTGGAAATCTTTTTTAGTTTTTTTTTTTTTAATATCTGTCAAGGACAGAAAAAGTACCATAGTTGGAGAATCACCCTAAAGCTGATTTAATAATGCTGAAATCTGACAAGCAAGGAATATTCCTTCAAATCATTGTTGTTAAGCCTTAAAGCCTTAAATAAAATCTATAATAATGTAAATGGTTGGAACATCTGTTTAGTAATCTAATATCAATCCAAATGTTTATAAATTTGCCACAAAAAAAACAATCTATTTTTATATCAACGAACATTAAAGGTGCAGTAAGCAATTTTTCAAAAAAGTCATTAGACCGAGCAGCACGCAACAAACATGTAGCCAATCAGCAGTAGGGGGCATGTCCATTAATTTTAGAACACTACCGGGGGCATGTCCATGCATTTTAGCACTACCGGTTCCCTCGCTCTAAAGTCTATGGGATTTTTGAATGGGTTTTTGCTCAATCGCCTGAAATAAGGTCTGTGGTGAACAAAGCCTCTAAAATATTTTCACGTTTTGATCTATGACATAAAACACACAGTTATAACCTCCTTGTGTGTGTTTTTTTTAAACTTTATTATGTCTACTTGTGTTTTTTAAAATGTTTATAGGCTTCAAAATGATTAACTTGTAAAGATTATCTTGATAAACAAAACGTGTAAGGGTCACAACTCTTTGTTTAACACAGATCTTATTTTTTGCGATTTTCCAAAAGTCTATGTGGAGTCTATTGCTTTTCGATCGAGGGAAACCATTCGCCGCTAGCTTCCGAGTTGTCCTACAAAGTGACGTCATCACTTCGGCACTCTATTGGGAGTTTTGAAGAAAGACTGTAGAAAGCGAGATGGCTGAGAGACATTACAAAAGAGAAAAGCTCAGAGGAATATCATATCAATATCGCATTAATATTAGAAAATCATTCCAATGCTGGAGAAACCTAAGCGGGGAGACCTTAAATTGCGTTGTTTCGGCTTGATACGCCAGTAGCATTGGTCTTGCAGTTCCACTGAATCAATATATGCTGTTGTTGTAATGTTAGCTAACAGGACAGTTTTGAGGGTCAATGTTTGTCTGGAACTGCGGGAGACTAACAACCAACTCTTGCTTATACTCTTGCGTACTGTTAAGTATTTTTTTTTGTTCTTGTCATTTGTTCATCACCTTATTTTTTCTTTGCATCTACTGTGATAAACAGGCATCCACTCTTGCTTGTACAACTGAAGTCAGCTGTGCAGGTCAAATTCTCTGCCCTGTGCTGGCGACTGACGCTAGAATGCAGTGTTTAGTGTCCTTGTTAGCACACAATTCAGGGAAATGACATACGGCACCAAGCTATTTCTAGGCTTTTTTTTTTTTTTTTTTGTCATATACAACAGCCCTTCCAAGAATTGAATAATTGGCTTTTCACCAAGCTCTGTCCTCTTGGTTACTGTTGCTCGCTCGGCTTTACAAAGCAGAATGAACAAGAGATTTATGTGAATAGCTTGATTTTAAGTCAAATTGGCTCATAATGTGGTGAAAAAAATCCCAATCCCAAATTGTTTCTTATGCCTTAACTTATCCCTTAACTTAATAATAAAAAATGCAGAAACTGTTTAGTTAACACTTTTGTTGCTATTTCACCTCTACCTGAATCATTAAGTGAATTAATTACTATTAAATTATTTATAATGAGTTTACATTTGAGAATGAAGGCGTTTCTCGACATTTATTTAACATTTGGAAAATGGAAAAAATTATAGTGTTTATCCGCTCTGGGTACCATGTGACTAATATATTCCCCAGCATATTTTTGAATAAATTCTGTACGCTTCCACCCAAAAACACAGGGACTTTGCAGACAGTGTTTGCACACAAAGCTACCTCACAAAACTGATTTCAGACAGAGTTCTGAGGCAGCAGAATGCTTTAACGAATAACGATGTACAACACAATAGAGAGGTTACTAGCAAATATTAGAAGTTAAAAAAGTGGTTCAAAAACACTTACAGAAGCCGCCCACCAGTCGCAACTTTCAGAAACTTTTATTTTTTTTTAGCTCAACTGTCACAGAAACGAACACACGGCATGTGGATATTATAGATAGCAAAGGACACATGCTGCCTTCAAAAATCAATCAAATGAAGGTTTCTTAGATGAGACTGGATGGTTCAGACTTGCCTTATATGCTGCTTTCAGACATAGACATTGTGTAAATATTCCTTCATGTAGTCTGCAGAATCTTCAGTGATTTCTAAATGTCAATATTCAATAAAAGTCAGATTTCTAATAACTACAATGTTTATAATCAAGTTAAACGCCATATTGAATTTAAGTGTGAGGCAGTGGCGTGTACAGACCTCCTCAGGGGCAGGGGTGGAGAGACCAAAAAGGGCACTAGACATTTTTGTTGTTGTTATTAACACAGTCTCATCCCAAGACGTCATATAACTGACGTCTTTGGGGCGTATTTTGACCATACGTCAATATCCGCCTTTTTAGGGCCCCCTTAAACGTCGGTAGATGGCGATCCCGGGCCGTCATACAACTGACGCTTTACCTTTAACGTCAGTTAGGTGACGGGTTAGGTTTAGGGTTAGGTTTAGGTATGGGGTAGAGTTAGGATCCCATAACCTCATCTACCGACGTTTAGGGGGGCCCTAAAAAGGCGAATATTGACGTATGGTCAAAAGACGTCCCAAAACGTCAGTTATATGACGTCTTGGGATGAGACCGGGTTGTTGTTATTCTTTCTTTCCATGACATTCTAAGAAAATATATTGAATTAGAATCAGAACAATTAGAATGCATGACACATCAAATGAAAATAGGAAAATTATGATAATATTACTAAATATTATTTACTGTACCAAACAAAACAGTGACTATCAAGAAGGTAATCATGGAAAATTCATTTTTAGTTTTGGTGTTGTTTATGTATGTATTATGGAAGTGGCTTGCCTTGTATATTAAATGACAACATGTAGGCTACAGGGGAAAAGGTAGCGGCCTTAGAATAAAGCTCTGAGGTACCCCATAAGTTTTAGGAGCAGAAGAAGCATGGCAGTTCCCAATCTTTACCATGAAAGTTCTGCCCTTAATGGAAGAGAACCAACATAAGGACACTTCATTTTACCCTGACACACAACTCAAGGCACTCTAACAGAATTAGATCCAGCGTGTCAAAAGCTGCACTCAAGTCTTCCAAGACAAGGCTGACACAGTTTCCATGGTAGCTTCTAAAGAAATGTCATTTAGCACCCTAATAAGGGCAAACTCAGTACTATGGATGGTTTTAAAACCCAACTGAAACTTATCCATGCTATTTATCTCGGCTAAGAATGAAGAGAGCTGTCAGAATACAACCTTTTCAAGAATTTTAGCTATGAAAGGATGTTTAGAAATAGGATGGAAATGTTGAAGCCCAGAAGGATCCATGACTGGGTTCTTTTTTTTTTTTCAAACTTGATTGGACACAACAACGTTGTGATACGTTGAAGAATTGAACAACGTTGTTAATTGATCAAATACATATATGTAAAAACATACATATATGTAAAAGTTTTAATACTTTTGGTCTATAGACCAAAAGTATTAAAAGTGAACTTCAGTGAGAAGTTTTGTTAAAATCACATCATTCAAAGATGATGTGATTTGTAATATACACGTAATACACATAATCTCTTTGATCTCAGACAGTGACATAATAAAAGCTCTAAACAAGCCAGCTGGAGCCACAACTTCATAAGTTGGATCACGTATTGAACACCATTATCTTTATTAATAAAAAACTGTAAAACCCTAATATATATATATATATATAAATAAATATTAATTTATGTTAGCTAATGGGACCTTATTGTAAAGTATTACTGTCACGTTTGTACACTGTACACAAGTACACTGTAAAAATTATATGATTAAGAAGCTATGACAACATTGCATTAACTCATCAAAATAAGTTAAGCAGTTTTTGACTTTTTCAGCGCAGTCACATCCCAAGACGTCATACAACTGACGCTTTTGACCATACGTCAACATCCGCCGTTTTAGGGTACCCTTTAAAGTTGGTTAGATGACGGTATCTAATCCTAACCCTACCCCAGACCTAAACCTATCCCGTCACCTAACTGACGTTAAAGGTAAAGCGTCACTTGTATGATGCCCAGGATCGTCATCCAACTGATGTTAAAGGGTACCCTAAAACGGCGGATGTTGACGTATGGTCAAAAGCGTCAGTTGTATGACGCCCCAGGATCGTCATCTAACTGACGTTAAAGGGTACCCTAAAACGGCGGATGTTGATGTATGGTCAAAAGCGTCAGTTGTATGACGTTTTGGGATGAGACTGTGTTAACTTTTTTTAAAAGTTATACAAGATCAATGAATTTTTAAAAATCAGTTAAATGTAATTTAAGTTGCAATGACTTACATTTTTTAAGTACAATCAACTTGGATATTTAAGGCAGAAATGATTTTGTTTACATTAGGTGTAATTTATGTAGCAGAACAAGTGAAAGTCTTTTTAAATAATGTCATTTTATAATAAATCAAAAACGCCATTTTTAAAAATTCCTGAAAAAATATCCCATCACTAAAACACCAGGTTTTGGGATTAATGCCTCAACTGACATCTTTTCTGCAACTGTTCTAGTTTTATCAAGAATTTATAAATTCTGGATTAGGTCCAGTATGTTGGTTGAAAAAAAGATTCAATAAATAAAGCTTCAGAAAGATTGTCTGCCGCCACATAGCATAATTTCATCTCACATTTGTTTTTGTTTTCCTGCAGGTGTTTGTTCACTATGTGGAAACAGTATGCTGCTGTATGTGTCCTACAAGAAGAAGCACCTGTTAAAACCAGCCGAGTTCTTCATTATTAACCTGGCCATCAGCGACCTGGGCATGACCCTCAGCCTCTATCCACTCGCGGTCACCTCAAGCTTCGCTCACAGGTACCACAAAGAAGGAAAAACTAAAATTGTGGTTACTTTGTTTAATAGGATTTTGGATTTATCCCCTTCTGATTTAGACACGTGTATTAGTACTGCAAGTCATTTATCACATGACTGTTGTTGTTTGTCAAAAACCAAAAAGTATGTAATTTGGCAGAGAACTTTTACATGGGTCTGCATTTGGACCGCAATAAAATATCGACTAACCCCTGTAAATGTTGAAAATGCCTTAGCCTACATCTGAATGAGAAACAATTACCATATAATTAGAATAGGGAATCAGAGTTTGTAAAGGTGGATCATTATTATTAATTTTTTTTTACTATCTCCTCCTTTTCTTTCGGTGTCATCTCTCTGTGTCCCATACACACATACTTGGCTGTTACTTTGCTTTAGCTTATCATGTTTTTCCAAGGCAAAATGGTTCATAGAAACCAAATCAAAAAGGCACAGGCACACACATACATGCAGTTCAATGCTCCATCAAGCGGTTACAGGAAACCGTCCGGTAAACTCAAAGATAATGGTGATGTAAGCAGTCATGTAAAGAATGCAGCAGACAGAATCTAATGGCTCCTTTTGCACAGAGTGGCTCTGTGTTACAGCATAAACAAATCCAGCCCACAGCCATCAAGGTTAAACTGTCCTTTACACCAGACAATTGCTATCACTAGTTTGTTTGACTTCATGCTGCATCTGGAATGCAACTCAAGTCAGAGATGGACACAAGACATTACTTACGTCTTTCTCGTTTTGTGGCAGCGGTGGATTGTACATCAGCCAAACAAACTCAACCCATTGCAAGGAGAGAATGTCCTTTTATGCACGATTTATTGCGCATTTGTTGGCTGTGTGTAAGACGGCAGATAAAATGCAACTAATCATACAATCGTGCATAGCACAATATATAATTTGGAGAAAATGCTTCCTTTATCTTTTCTTGTTGACATCAGAGGGTGTGCGTCCTATCAAACTCTACAATTTTTTTGGTATAAATTCATCTGTCACTCGGTTATGTGGATTATATAAATTCCTTATTCTTAAATGATTTAATATGTTTACATTACTTCTTATCATGGCTATACATAAGCCATTTCAATTACCTCTGTCTATAAAATTTTCTATATAAAACACTTGCCTTGTCTCGTTTTAGAGCAAAAACACAGTGGTTTTATTAAATACATTTTGTAATGCAAAAGTGCTGATTTGGTAAAAAAAAAAAAAAAGAAGGAAAAAACGCAAGATCCTTCATTGAGGAGGTCTGGGCCACATACACGTGTTAAAGGGGCTTAATAGATCTGGAAATGGAGTTTGGTAAAAAACATTGATTCTGTTTTCTTACTTTTTATGTCAATCTGCTGAAGTTATGGGGTTTTGAGATGATGTTAGGGTTGTATAAATAGTAAAGTTATATTAGGACTGCAAGCAATCTTCAGTTATGTTTTAAAATTGTATTTGTTTTATATTGAAATAACTTCTGATCCTTGATCTTGATCTCTTTTTTGCTGTGTGTGAGTGCTGTTTCTGTTTTTTTGCAGGTGGCTTTATGGAAGGACAGTGTGTTTGATCTATGCCTTCTGTGGTGTTTTGTTCGGGATCTGCTCTCTGACCACTCTCACTATACTCAGCACTGTTTGCTGCCTCAAAGTCTGCTATCCACATCACGGTATTCATACCCTATACATTCTAGTTTTTAAATGCAGTGGTGTCCAAAAGTCCAGTGAAAATGCATCTATTTCTATTTTCGGTTTAATGTCTAAAATCAACATTTAGTTCTGGTGTTTCGTTCCTGAATAAATTAGTACACTTCAGTTGAGAGAATGATTCAATTACTCACTTGCTTTGTTCCTCAATGAATCACAGTTTTTAATAAGTCGTTTGGGTCTAAAATGAAAGACCTGGGTCTAAATGAAGTTCCAGGGGGAAAAAAAAAATCCACCTCAGAAAGTCCCTGCTGGCGAGGTTGTACTTTTTAAAAGTTTAGTAACTTTTGGGGGTGAGACTTGGGCACTGAACATGCTGATTGGTTCAGATTAGTTGACATCATTCAGCATTTTATTTCAACCACCATTTTTTGGTGCAGTAAGATTGTTTTTGCTATTCGAATCAACGAGTTTAAAAAATATGACCAATGGACCTACAATAAGGTTCTGGCTTTATTAAGCTTGAATTCAGAGGATGAAACCCAGCGGGATCCAGTGGGAAAGTAGCACGCAGTTGTACGTCACTAGTTTGCCTAATCTTTACCTACTCTATCTCACGACCAATTCGTACGAATGATTCAAAAGTGGCTAATTCGTAAAATAGCTATGTACGGTAGCAAAATCGTACTAATTCGTACGAGTGAGGTCGTTCGAATTGTTACGAATGAGCCACCTCGTAAAATTCGTACGAATTCCCGTGAGATCGGGTTGTCTCTACGGTACTTTAGACCGCGATGGAAACGCAGACAGCAACAGGGCTGGGGGGAAAGAAGTTCTTGGGACAAATTGTTCTGGGTAATTTCTGTGGAAACACGTCTTAAATGGAAACTCAGGGAAAGTTTTCATCAAGGGCACATATTGGCCGCAAAGGGGGCACTTGTGAGCATCCTTGAGGAGATTCCCCCTTCCATGTAAAGTGCTTTGAGTGCCTAAAAAAGTGCTATATAAATGTAATGAATTATTATATTAATATTAGTATTATTAAAACAACAAACGGGACACTCTGTAGCCTTGTGGATTTCTGTTATGTATTATATTGTATATGTGTGTCTCTGTAGGTAATAGGTTCAGCTATGAGCACGGCCATGTGTTAATAGCGTGTGCGTGGGCCTATGCTCTTATGTTCGCTTGCTCCCCTCTCGCCCACTGGGGGCAGTATGGTCCCGAACCCTACGGGACGGCCTGCTGTATCGACTGGTCCTGGTCCAATGACGACTCAGTTGCCCGCTCATACACCACTGTGCTCTTCGTCGCCTGTTACCTGCTGCCGTGCAGCATCATCATTGTCTCCTACACACGCATACTGCTCACGGTCCGAGAGTCCCGCAGAGCGGTGGAGCAGCACGTGTCGGTGCAGACACGCATGGGCAACATCCAGGCAATCATAGTGAAGGTGCAGTCACTTCACTTTTTACACAGGTTACGTTTTTTTTGGCAGTTTTATTGGTCTTTTGACAATAATATCTTTAAAAAAAAGAAAATGTTGAACGTGACAATGTCATTCATTACTGTAAAATGATCTCATGATGCAAGTTCTTCATGACGGATCTTTCCCTGTCTTTCCTCAGCTGAGTGTGGCGGTTTGTATAGGATTCTTTGCTGCATGGAGTCCATACGCACTGGTGTCTATGTGGGCGGCGTTCGGCCGTTTTGAGGACATCCCGCCCCTGGCCTTCGCCATCCCTGCGGTTTTTGCCAAATCCTCCACCCTGTATAACCCTCTCATCTACCTCTTGCTCAAACCCAACTTCCGCCACCTCCTCTGCAAGGACATGCGCTCCCTGCGAGGGGTTTGCGTGCACCACTGCCTGTGCCAGTGTTTTCCCCGCCCATCACTGGCCCTCAGTCTGCGGCGACGAGACCAATCCATCTCAGATTCAACAAGGGGGCCCGTAGGTCCATATCACTGCCCTTGCGAGAGGTGTAATGACCCGTTTGAGCAGTTTAAGCAGTACCCACGCCGCTGTCCCATCAAAGTGAACACTGTGCAGTTGTCTCTGAAGGACAGCACTGAACCTGAATTGGAGCCAGAACAAGAACATAGAGTGATAGAAGTCAAACCAAAGAGCCAGTCAATGGAGTGTAAGAAGTCCGTGCGGGTGATCGTGAGGGGGCGGAAATGCTCCGAGATTGACAGTCTGGAGATCACCTTGGAAACAGTGCCTGCTCACTGCAAAGCTGCCAATAACACCAAACCGTAACACCTGAGCCTATGCACGGGTGTGTGTTTACACTCGTGTGCATTCGCTTGCCTCAAATAGACAATAGTAAATAGACTTTCACATTTGCCTCAATTTAAGGCACTGAGAACAAATTTCTTTTCAAACTAATTATTGTGTGTATTGACATATCTGCAATGGAGTGCAATGATTGTTTTGTTATTTTAAGTATTTTAGGTTTCTTATGGACAACTGACACAATATATGCATTTTTTAGCACATTGAATTTTTAAATGAAGTGTTATGCCTTCTGACCTTCCTGCTGAGGGAACAAACAAGTCGCTTTGATAAACGTGTAAAAGGTGTGTACGTGTTGGAGAAACCTCCTTTCAAATCTCTGTAAGTGATATGCTTCAAATTTTGACAGTATTGACGTCCATGTTTATATTCATTCACACTCACGAATTATCGGTAACGCTTCCTTTTACAGTCCAGTTATCCATGTAAATACTATGTACTTATTTTAGTAACTACAATTACTGGGTAATAACCCTGAACCTACCCCTAAACCTACCCCTGTTCCTTGTACTTACCTTATATTAGCCAGGACTTTCTTGGTAAGTACACTGTAAGTACACTGTAAGTACTGTACTGTAAAAGGAAGCGTTACCGAATTCCTCCCCTTGGAATTATAAGGTTCTATCTGCGTTCTGAACAGTTTTGACATATTGAGCTTCAAAGTTTTTGCATTCCATATAGGAAAATGTGTATGGGGAACAAGTTTCTTTCAAACATAAAAATAACAGGGACCCTAAATGTACAAAACACATCACATAATGTAAATAAATTGTCACAGAATTAGGAATATGTGAATTACTCAATTTTGACAAAAATGTCAGATAGAACCTTATAATTCCAAGGGGACGAAATATCTATACTCTTAAAAGAATTGGTTCTGTCTACCTTAAAGGGTTTTGTAAGGATCTATATAGAACCTTTTAGGTGTTCCCATAATGGGATAATTTATGGATTTGGTTTTAATTAATGATTGTTTTAAATTCTATATTGTGAATTAATCCACTTTATCACTAGAACAAATTGAAATGACCCATTAAACATGAAAGTGTATTATCATTTAATACATTTCATTTATATAGGACCTTTTTGGGATAAAAGGTTTAGCGTTCTATATAAATCCTGTTGAACCTTTTTTTTCCCCCAAAAAGAGTGTTATTTTAATTACTTTTGTTGGTCTTCAGACTTTCAGACAGGATCCTAACTTAACCGTTAAAAATAAATAAAATAATTGTGAACTACTACATGATTCATTACTCACATTAAGCCACCAAAACTGGAAAATGATAAACAAAATCAAAATACTGTAAGAAATTCTACAGAGGAATGCACTGCATCTGAATACTTATGTAGTATATGCGAAAAACATGTGAGCCGATAGTTTGTCCGAATTCATAGTATTGATAAAACATAATGCAAACACTACCTTCAATGGACTCGTTACTATCCCACAGGGAGGCCAAAGGGAGATGATTTGCGAATGGCAATGAAGCAACGCAACTGATGGCATTACATGAGAGTGACAATATGGATATAGTAACCAGGTATGTGACTTTTTTTAAGTTAAACCAAAAAAAATTTAAAAAAAAATACACTGTGGGTGTTTGCTTATCTGAACAGGGATTCAGGGATTCTGTTTCACTGAGTTGATGAACAATGAATATCCCAAATAATTTAAAAATATGAAGTATATGTGTATTATATTTGTATGTGTTGAACCTCTCAATTTTTCAAGTCTTTTTATTCAGTCACTCATAGTCTCTATATAACTGAATCTTTGTACAAATTGCACTGTCAGCTTCATTCAGTTGCCAATGAAGAGCTCATTTGAATGGCAAATGCTCTTTCAATAAGATGTACCAAATATTATATACCATATATTTTATTTATTTATTAAAATCTTTATTCCAATCAAAATTTATTCAATGCAAAAATTTTGGATATAAGTAGCTATTTATTTAAATTCACTACATTTGCTTATTTATAAATTCCATAATAGCATTTTTGCATCAAGTCAAAATATATATAGATATATCCTGTGGAAAGAACCTTAGTCATGTATTTACCATGTACCCTAAATGTGGCTAATGTCTCTGAGTGATGTGCATTGCATGATTGGAGGAATATAATTTACACAATTTACATCAGCCCTATGTGCTGCTTATGAACAGGTAAAACATGGCTTTTTATTATTTTTTTTATTATTATCATAAAGCCTCATTTGGAAAAATAAGACTAAAATTGGGTAAAAAAGAAGAGTAAAATAAAATGACGAAAAGTTATGTGTCAGTCTGTTTTTTCTTTTTTTTCTTCTTTTTTTCAGTGACATTCAGACATCAGGTACATAACACTTCACACAAATAAGAAATACAACTAAAAAAATAGTAACAATGAATATTTACTTTTTAATAACTTTAACTTTTTAAAAAGCCAATGAATAGTTGTTTACAGTTGTAGTGCATTGTACATTCATTGTAAAAATGAGTCAATGCATACTGTTTTACTGTGATGTGGATCAAGAAATAGTGAGAAACTAAGACGTGGCAAATCTGATGTGAACCTTTGCGTTTGGTTTTGGTCATCTTTTCAGCATTCTTTTGAAGTGCTATTTTAGTAACCTTTTCTTGTTTCATCTGACACGTTTGTTGACATGTGAAAGCTAATAAAATTGCTTTTGCGTGTGAATTTCAGCTGAGTGTGTCAGAAGTATATGTGGCCATGAGCATTTTGAGCTCTTAACATTTTCTCCATAATCATATTTTATAACCATGCTGTCTATCTAATTCACTTTTTTCATGCTGAGCGAATATGTTCTGTCCCCTACAATGCAACCCAAATTTATGCATTTTTACATCATGAAGACATTAGCCAAATTATGCCACCAGTGGGATCCTGCATGATCAGAAACGTATATGGCAACGCATTCTCATTCTCATCCCAGGCGTCATCTAACTGACAATTCGTGAGCTTAGAATTATAAGGTTCTATCTCCGTTTAGGGTAGTTCTGAGATATTGAGCATCAAAGTTTTTACATCCCACCTGGCAAAACTGTAATGTAGTAAAATTTTCTATTATAGCTTTATCTATTAATCTTTTTTTTTACAAAAATAACACCACACAGGCATTAATAAACACCTAATGGATCAGATTATGTCAAAAACTCAATTTCGACCAAAAGTGGAGATAGAACCTTATAATTCTAAGCTCACGAATTTTGACCCCATGCTTCAATATCTGACCTTTAGGCACCCTTAAGCGTCAGTTATATGACACGATCCTATGGCGTCATCTAACTGACACTAAAGGTAAAGATAAATAGGCTAAATAAACAAATGCGCATATGATAGTTTCATGCATGCATGTTTAAGGTTTACAAAAAAAGAGAGATCCATTTCAATAAACTTTTTAAAAAAATCAAATAGTTTCAGGAAAGTCCAATGCGACAAGTCCATTTTTGATTTATTTATTTTTTTGGTTATAAAGCTGCTAAGCAAAGATAAGGTTTTTAATATACATATTACATACGGTATCATTTTAATGCTCTAAATCTGCAAAATATCTATGTGAAGCTTTAAAGCTGTAATTTGTAATAACCTAATCCTGCCGGATGCTTTCATCTCCTGACACTCTTTCATTCCTTCATGACAGAACATAACATTCATGTGGAATGAGAGCTGTGTCATTTTTGATATTAAATAACACAAAGGCAGTGAACTTATTCTGTACCTTAAAGATGAACTGAACTGAAAAAATTCGACGATGAAAACGTGTTGTTTATGACAATTAAACGTAAATTACACTAAACATTTTAATAAAAAATATTAATATAGCTTTTTATAAGCAACGCAAAATTGCGCTTGTTAGCGCTGGGCAATTTCGATGACGTCACTGGCATGGTAGGACCCGCGGAGCGCCATAGACAACAGCTGCAGGTCCTATATACACTGACGAAAATGAGCACTTTTAACGGCATGGATTACGCATTTGAGTCCGCGAGGGACAGGCCGGTAGTGTCTGACTACCACCACATGGAGGACGATCAGTTTTAGGCTTCACTTACAGTACAGGATCGTTTGGGGAGAAGTGATTGTGGGCGCGAGCGCTGTGGAGTATGAATACTGCACAGGAGTCGATCTTTTGCAGAGAGGTCAACCTGGAACATTTATTGATCGGCGAAAAATGCATCACCATGCACCGTTCATTTCGGATGCTGTTCGGTGAGAGAAACGTGTTGGGGGAGGCTATGCTGTCTCTAATGGATGTCCGAGCTGAGACGCGAGCGCCCCATCAGTAGCAGGGTATTTTACGTGACTAGGCTGGGCTAACTTGTTTTCTCAGACTTTTCTCAGACTGTTTAGATTAACAGCGTACTGGCAGTTCACTCTATGGGCGAGGGTGCATTTAGAAAGGAGAATCCCATCCTTTACCGTGAACTATATATCAGGAATCTTTTCCCCTCAGCCGAATATCAAGGATTCGAGTAACGGTAACGTGATGTGTTGAACTTGTAACTTGTGTAAATAAAACATTTAATGCAGACATTGTCAGACGTTTCATGTACTCATTGACGAAAGTACATATCTCTAGATAGTGTGTCGCTAAAAATTCTGTTTCTTCAGCCATGTCAGCGCGCCTCAGACTGTTTACAAGCTACAGCTGTTCTGCTGGTGCGGGTAGGCAGCGGAGTGGCTTACCATGACAGTGACGTAGTCGAATGTTGAAATCCAACATGGCGGCGCCCGTGTAACAAAAACAACACTTTCAATGTACCATTTTATCCCTTTTAACAAATTATGCCATTTTAAAAATTGTACCAATGATAATTAATAAAATACATCTGTTATGTCACCTTTTTTCAAATTTCAGTTCAGTTCATCTTTAAATAGTCTTCCATTGGACAGATTGTGTGTGATTGGGCATGATAAAAACAATCTGAACCTGCAAACATCGAAAGACACTAATGCATGAGGATTTAAGGTTTCATCACCATGCCAACCATGCTGTTTATCAGCATGTGACATTTCTTACCGATGCAGAAAGACGACAAGCAAACACACAAACCTGTTGGCCCACATGAATCCTGATTCAATCTCCAATTTAAACCTATAATCAACAGAACGCTTAATTTCTAATTCGGATTAGGATTAACATTTATTAGGATTTCATCTGTTTGCTGATTTGTATTTCAAACCATCTTCTTATGGTCAAATAAATATGTAGTAACATCTTACAGGGTCTGTTAAATATTATGTGTAAATTAAAAGAAAAAATGCTGTTGTGAAGAGAGACCCAGGCATTCAAATCATTACCGTATGTGTTTGGTAGACTTGCAGACTCGTGACTTGTGCGCTCAAGTCCAGTAATTGTATTTTAGCAAATGTGTGTGTGAACCATATGCATCATTGGTTCAATATGATAAAATTCTCCCAACAAGCGGTGTGATATAGTGGATTTTATGTGTATAGTGTCTCTTTTAAATAGTAAATGTTATTTTTGTAAAAATGCTTATTTGTGTTTTGTTTAAAAAAAGAAGTGGTATGTTCATTTATTCAATTAATTATTTTCATTTGGCATGACGTCATCGCACGTTAGTGCAGTGCACGCTGTGATGTGCTTCATTCGTAGTAAATGCAGAAACGAGAAGCCTTCATCAGCATTCTTCTCTTCATTTTCTTGTGTACTTGAGCATCCCACAAATGCACTTTTAGGAGAAAATCTGTGAGGGAAAACTATTAAATGCACAGCCCAACACATACACAGTTATAGAGAGCGACTTTTTTTTTTTTGAATGGCCAAGATTTTATAACAAGACTCAGTGCCTTAAATTATCACCAAACAAACTGTCTCAGAGAGTGTCAGACGCTGACAGGAAGGCTTTTTCAA